>JBBHKE010000240.1:226328-229351 GCA_037447655.1 Zygnema cylindricum | reverse complement strand
TTAAAAACGACAAGGGTTTAATCGTATTTGCGGCTTTAATCTTATGTGGAAAAATTTTTTTTTTTTTTTTTAAAAAGGTGTATTCTAATTTCGGCGTTTATGCTAATTTGGGAACAGCAAAAATTGGAATATTCGTTGTACGATTATATACATTAATATATGTATCCGTACAAAATATTAAAAATCGTACGCCGTTCTGAAATTTAAATATCCATACATGTAAGACTAATTTACGTGTCAGAACAATCCCGTTTTTTTAGCGCACGATCTTATGCGTGCGCGTCTGATTTAACTCATTTTTTGTAAAATTTTCACTTGAAAAGGTACATTTATGTACGGTCTGACATCGACCGTACACCACACTATTTAGATATCATTGTAATTCGTCCTTTACGCTATTTTGTACGGTACCTTAATTAACTTCAAGGAAAAATTAAAATCATGTATCCTATTTGAGGAAAAAAATCAAAATTTTAAGAAACCCAAATTAGTGTCGTTGACACTAATAACGATGCAAGGTGTACTGTAGTAAAGTCACCCAAATTAGTAAAGATCAACAGATACTCACTGTGAGTATATAATTTAGGACTTAGCCAAATTTGTGTAACCCAGTCTTAGGAATATAGTTATCTAAAGGCAGTTATGAGAAACTTGCAGAACTATATCTTATTGTTGTCTATGTCAATTAGTCAACAACTTTTATTGGAAAGTAAGCTTTAGTAAGTCTTAGGAATTTGAGTCTAGGACTTAGAATATTTTTGGACCACCAACTATTCAATATAAGTTATATTTAGTGTGGATTTTTTAGTATCTACTTGAATAGTTATCTTTAAGTAAATTAGTGTGTACCGCCGCCTATAAATGTAGACGTGAAACATATCTCCCGGATTTTTTGGGTCTAGATATTGTTACTAGACAATTTTGGTCCAAGTACTTAGAATTTTGTCAGTAGATATTCAGGTGAACCCTATACATACATTGTAGATGTTTTCTAGATCTTTTGAGTATTGAGTTCAATTGGGATTGATCAATTCAGCACAGAATGTACATTCTACACAAAGTTAAGGAAATGAGAGCACAAAGTGTTGTTTAAGGTGTTTTGTATTATATCGTCTTTGATTTGCTTGTTGTATATGTTTGTCTGGCTGGAAGACCTCTTTTATTTGTAGTTACATATCTTACAGTTTTAAACTAGTCTGATAGGTATTCCTCTTTGGGTTTGCTTCTGCTAATATGTCGATAATGGCTCAGCATCTGCTGCAAGTGCTGTTATTAGCCCTAGTGCTCCACCTTGTTGAATTTGAAAGCTTTAGTTCTTACTAGATGAGGCTTTAAAGGGAAGATAAGGGAAAAGTAGCGCAGCATGGCAGCATAGCATTGCACGCTGCATTTATATTTAAATCAGGGCAGCGATGTCAAAGTAGCGCAGCATGGCATCATAGTAGTATACGCTGCATTTCATATTCATACTTGGCTGCAGTGTCGAACTAGCGCAGCATAGCAGCATACCAATACACGCTGCATATTTTTCGGGTGCACGAAACTAAATTTTTAGGGGAGTGTTGTTTTGAAAAGTCAGTTTAGTGCGAACGTGACAGTTTGTGAGTAATTGCTAATTGCATTAAATATGGAGGTTTGAATTGATTCATGGGTTGGGGGAGCGAACGTACGGATATACCTAAATTGAATTAAGGGACTCATTGAGTGGTTGAACAAGCATTGAGAAATGGACGGCGGATCGCGAAGCGATCCGATGTACAATAATCAAAATGTTGAAATAGGCGCCGCCGGTACAGCGCAGCTCCGCCGCAGACAGGACAATGCAGCTGCGATTACTTTGGATAAATATGCGACGCCGGTACGGAGCAGTTGCGGCGCAGATAAGACAACGCAACTGCGGATAATATAAGTAGTATAGATTATGAGTAATGATGATTGTACGGTAATAGTTGCTTAGTGGTAGCTGAGTGGTAGCTTGTTTTGTTTAACGTACGAAGGTTGCAAAGATGTCGGTGTAAATATTCTGTTCAGCAGAGGTTTGTCTTTTTGCTTATTGATTTATTAGTGTAGATTTGCTCAATCTGACATACCTCGAATTATTTGGGTATACTCACAATAGTTTAGGTAGATGGTAGATACCGTACCGCTGGTATGCCTCCGTACATTCAGTAGTGAACTCTCTAAGTATAACTTGTAGGACTTAGAATATTTTGAGTATCATAGTCAAGTTTATCAAAGCAATGACAAACTGTTTTCTGCATCTTTGACCTGTTGGTGTGATCACCCTGTTTCGTGTTTTCATGTGAAACTTAGTGAAGTTATTTTATGATATAGAATCTATACGTGTGTGCAGTTTCATTCTGTTTTGTTATTTCTGTAAGATTCTGTGAGAGGTCTAAGTGGTTAGTTTGTGAAGCTGTCAAAAGTTTTTGTGAAACTCTAGAGCTTATATCTTCTAGATTCTTTGGTGGATTTGGTTGTAACTTTGGGAGTTTACAGTGTCTATAATATACTGTCTATTCGTGCAGTTTGAGGGTATTTTATTTTTTGTGAAGTAATCTGTGTTGTCTGAAACATAGCTGTTTGAGGGGTAGTCTGTGGTGCTTCCGAGTGGAGTCCATGGCTGAAATTGGCTATGGACAACACACCTGCTCCTCCAGTGACGAATATCCCAGCTGGTGCAAGTGTTACTCCTAGTGGGAGTGGATCACAGCCGAGTCTATATGCCCATGACCTTCAATAACTTAAGGAGGTTTCTGTTTATTGTGTTTTTTATTGTGTTGCTGAATTTGAGTCAATTTGAGCTTCTGTGTCACATTCTCTGTCAGTTGAAAGTTGGTTGTTGAAGAAGGTACTTGATAGCTTTTGTTGAGTAGATGTCTACATCCACTACTAGTGCTAGTTCTTATCCTGCTATGGTGGTTGTAGAACTACAGGATAGGGGCCTTTCGTCAAGAATATCTATCTTCAATGGCCAAAGGTATGCATATTAGGCAGCAATGGTTGAGTCCTCTTTTGAAACT
>JBBHKE010000240.1:131328-221328 GCA_037447655.1 Zygnema cylindricum | reverse complement strand
GAGTGCTTTCTTTGTTAGGGCTAATATGCCGTACGTTCGAGTCTCCGCGTCTGTAGAAAATTCCTGCAGAAAAACTAAGCGGCCAGGCGGATAGGAATCCTAGACTATGACAGCGTTCAAGAGAAAGTGCGATAGAGAAAGACGGAGAGAGAGGGAGAGGGTGTGAGAGAGAAGGCTCCGCAGTAAATTTTCCGCACATTTTTGTTCACAATGAGAGAAAGGGAGTGTGTGTGTGAGAAAGAGCTCCGCACTAAATTTTCCGCGCATTTTAGTTCACAAAACGTGAAAATTATATACCTTGCCGACAAACATTATACCGTACGGTGATGGGGGTGATGTGGTTTGCGGTTGTACGGAAGACAAGAATCGAACGCTTCTCCACGAATAGCGATTCGGCAAATAAACACACGGCCAAAATCTTTTACGAATTCACGCATGGGACGAAAATTTCAGGTATCGCACCGCGTATGGTCCAACCGACGGTCACCGTGGAAATATAAGATTCTTAGGGTATGGCCCCATGTGGCTAAGTTCGGGTTTTTTTCTGTCGTTTTCCTTTCAAACTTAGCGCCGTACTGCCTAAGCTGCGACCGTACGAAGAAATCGCAAATTTGTATAGTACAATTTGCGTCATTCTCTAACTTAGGATGTACAAAAATTTGTCGTCTTGCTTTTTTTCGACCCACTGTCACGTCATCGTCAAACTTATCATAAAACATATCGACAATGTGTTTTAAGCTAAGTAAAATCCGTTTACACCAATAGGAAAACAATTTTTCACGTGTGAAATTCTTTCAAAAAAATTTGACGAAAAAAAAGTACCGGGTTGTTGGGTTTTGTCCGGTAGTATTTTGTACTTTTTTTTTTTTTGCAGGGGTCTCGATGCTGCAGTGTCATTTCACCCAAAGTTGAAAAATCTGCGAAGGTGAAAAATCTGCGAAGCCATGACGGCCGGACAGGCGAGGTTTGCGCAAAGGCATGTTGTACAGCCACGGCTACAAGGCTTTACGTCTACGATGTCACGCAATGACACGCGACATGCCAAACCGTTTCAAAAATTACTATGTGTCTTGCGACGCTTCAAAAAGTTTCGAAAAAATACGGTGCGGCAAAGACAAATTGTATACGGTGACAACCGTCACGGGTATTGCTGACGTATACAGTCGTCACAAACTTAAGTAACAATCTCGAGAGAATACATAGAGACACTTGAAATCCGGGTCCGCCAGATCCGCGCTAAAATCCAAAGTAAGTATGCTAAGTTACAACTACATGGGGCCATACCCTTACTTTTGATTGGCGGTGTCCAAATGAAAATCGAACATGTGTGCACGAAAACAAGTCAATTTAAGTAGCAACGCAAAATGCTTCGTTGTACACGTATGAAACTGCCAAAACAAAATAATTAATTGTTACCACATGTAGCAAAATCATTGGAAAATGCTTTGCTGCACATATGCGAAACAACTAGAACGGAATAAATCGGCGATGAGTGCTCCCTTTAGGAGTCTTAAAGGTCACGGAACTTATTCAAGGGAAGATAACAGCAAAACAAAAGAGTTAACACTCGAGGACATCCTCGGAACTCCAGCAAAATATGTCATTTTCAACTCCGCGAGAGACGAAAAGGCTGCTCACCTACCTATTACAGACCCGCAAACCTGGAATGACGTGTCACCGTCCCATCTTCTGTCCAACATGTTATACATGGTATTCAGGAGTGTAAAACAAGAAGACATTTTAATCACATTCTCATGTAAGTGTGATTGCCTAAAAATTCTCGCCAGAATTTGTGTAACTCAGTGTGGCACAACTTGCTTGTCTAAGGGCCCGTATAGGCAAGAAAAGCCATGACAAAATTTCATATAGAAAGAAAGTAGAAAGAAAACGTAAGGTCTTATAATGTTTTACGCGCATTTCATTACTGGGTGTGATGAATAATGCACCATTCCGGGATACCACATTATGAGTCATCCACATGGCATATCAGATATAACCACATGTGCACCATTCTCCTCCGTTGTTCCAACTTAAGCATCGAACAGCTTTTTCATTGCATTGAACAAAAGGGTTCGCTTCATAAATAAAAATAATTCGACAAACAATACGTTGCCAGGCTAAAATAGAGCCTGCGAATAGAAATTACAAGGGAATGTTTTGAGCTCCAAAAGTCAACGAACTCTGTGGAGTTCACGTCAACCCACCAGCATTGTAGCTCTCTCCAGTCCCCTCTTCTTTCTGAAAAAATAATAGATTATACCTGGTAGCCCTGTAAACAAAAAGGTGGCCTGACATCCCTCGCAGCATACACCTTTCAAAAGCGCGTCAGGGCGACTCACTCCTCTGTAAAACTCGCCCACTGTTGGGCAGTGATGAGGACTTGGTCAACACCACTTTGGGAGAGTTGCCCTGTCCCGTCGATGACGATTTTGGCAACACTACTCTTGGTGAGACGCCTTTTGCTGATGCTCCGTCTCGACTGCACTCACCAAATCACGGATTTGACTCACAAACAAGGTACAAACAAACTGAAAAGAGGACAACCATGGCAACAGCCTTCTCTCTTCCACTCCCTCTCCCTCTCCCCCTCTCCCATCCTCTCTAACCTGTTTATAAGCTGCCATCGGCAACTACCCTGAGGCACTTGTTTTAAGGTTTATTATCCACACAGAATATGGTGTAGAAATGCCAAAAACCCCCTGGTTATCTCACCCAGTTCTAGCAGGAGACCAGTCAACAAGTAATGTGCTCTCTACTTTCACTAGTAGAGAGAGAGAGAAAGAGAGGGAGAAAGAAGGAGAGAGTGGGTGAAGATAGTGAAGGGTATCTCTTGGGCCTTGAGATACGGAGGAGGGTTGTCTTTGTGACAAGGAATATGGAGAAGTACCTGAACATTCGTGGAAGTAAACCCCTGGGAGACATCAACTTAGTGGAAGGACTTTTTTTGAAGCTGCGCAATTTAAAGTTTGCTTCGGCCAATTTGGCAAACTCAAAGTCATCCAACTCTGCATTGGTCCCACCAGTAGTATTCCAGTACCATGGTCAAAACAAGTCAACGTCAGGAAGAGGGAAAGACTAGAAAGTGAAACTGAAGAGGACATTTGGAAGAGAATGGAACTTGAAGTCTCGAGAACGGTCAGAAGGTAGCTGACATACATTAGGTGAAAGAGACAGAAAAAGAAAAGAAAGAGAAAGAGAAAAAGTGAAATAGAGAAAGAGAGAGAAAGAGAAAAAGAAAGTGAAAGAGAAAGTGGAAGAGAAAGAATGAAAAGTTTTTTATGCTTCATGTGCAGACCTTAAAGCTTTTCAGTGCAAATGGTGACCATTCAGAAGCTGGCATTGCCACCAGTCAAAAATTAAGATGGCACAAAGGCTACCTAAAGAACACCACTGCAAAAAAAGAAACTTAAAAAATGCTTACAGCCACCGTGAAAAATTATAAGAACCTTATTAATTTGTCGTCAGTGGATTTGTAGACACAAATTCAGAAATTTTCTTTTTGAAGGATGAACAGATAAGAAAACTGTAAAAATAAAGCACAACTCAAATGAACAAAAAAGTCCAAACATGAATTGTTACGAAGGATGGTAACCACTCACGATGAAGTTGTCTTTTAGGTCCCTTCTTGAATGTTTTCCTCTGAGGAATAGTTACTGCTTGATCGATATTATCCGGCAGTCCTCGGTGGCGGCCAAACATCATCAGAACGATGATCACAAATTTTGCGAGAGGTTTCCATGCTCCTGTAAACAATAACAACCATTTGTAAACCGGTACTCATATTCTGCAAGTGTCATGCAGGCAATGTAAACCACCAAATTGCAAGAAATAATAGGACAAGGAACTCATATTCAAATATATCAACTGTTTGTTAAAAAAGAAAAAGATAGGCAATTTCAAGTACTGGCGAATCTGAATGGCCAAACATGACTCTGTCTACACATTTTGGAACTAATGTTTTGATTATCACCGTACATCCGTATTAGAACAACATTAATGATCAATTGTATGTCTTTCATTTCTCACATATCCTGGAAGTACTTTTGTACTTCTGTCCAAGTGAGGAGTCCCTATGACCTGTCAGGTTGTGCCAATTACCTACGAAGCTGTAAGTTACGGGCACGCAAGTGGGTTGGGGAGAACATTTGTAGCCCATAGAAAGACCGACGTTGCCGTATGCACTACAAAGCATTATGAGAACACAGAATGGAACAAACAAAAAAGACAAGGAAAGAAAAATGAGCGAAAAGGGAGAGAAAAAGATGTCAAAAAGGAATGTAAATTATTTAAATCTCGCGCTATTCATCTTAACTCAGGCTTGGTAGTTCAGAATCTGTTAACCTTCAGCTTCAACTGTTTTCCTACTTGGTGGTGAAGTTTGTAACCATGATGGGAGAGTCTGAAACACAAAAGTGAGGAAGATGGAGGCGAGAAGAGGGGAGAGTTCTGTGCAGACCCCATTGGTGATTTAATAAAACTACCTGATGCCAAGAATGAGTCTATCCAGCTTGTAAGCTCATCCATCCATGCAATTTTGCCAACCAAAATCTTTTAGCGCTTATTCTATCTCTCTTTCTAAACCCTGCTTCCTCCTTGAAATTGCCACCACATGTCCCGGAGGCATAGAACATTCAAGAGATAGGGCTCAGCAACCGAATTTGGTCACCTTATGACCTCAAAAAAGATGTTGAAGATAGTGAAGTTCGTAGTATCGTTTTCGATTTCATCACTCTGGATAATGCAGATAATAAATGTTGCTAGAAAGATGAGGGCTGAATCCCGTGCCAGTAACATCCGCCCCTGAGATAAGAGGCCCGTGTTGCGGGTATCGTCAACAACCTCAAATATGCCCACATCGAGATCATCATATACATCCGGAGATTCCCGTGAAGTTTGTCGCGAAAGATAAACAGGGTACACTGCAACGTACCTGCGACAGACGAGATTTTAGAGTGAAAACAAATAAAGACGAGTTGATAGCCTAAAGCCGATTGAGAAGGTCTTTCTTCAAGAACCCAGACCGCACTGTACTATACTGCACTTCATCGAAAGTGGCACTTTTGACAGAGTGGTCATCGTTACAGAACTGTCCTGTCCATGTCTATCATACAGCACTGCAGTTTCCAGAATTCAAGCTCAGAACATCCTGGGCTAAGGAAACCATACATCATGACAATGTACAAGACTTTCGTCGCCGGAGAAATTGCGGTCAAGTCGAGGACAAGAAAACCCGAGCTCCTTGTGTTCAAAGACTGAAATAAACCAATGAAAACTTTGTAGGCAGCTGCACAAAACCAGCACATTGAAAGATGTGATTTACGGGGGAGAGTAAATACAAAAAAAAGAATTGTAAGATACGCACGGACACTTGCAAGTTTTGCAACTATCCACTGAAAAAATAGAACACAATTTTGGCAAGGAACTCTTAAAAAAACATTGCACAAAGTTGTTTTGATGATGCAAATTAAAAGTGAATGCAAAATCATGACCATGTCGATTGAAAACTAGTGTGTTCTCGAAGCATATCAACTATTAAGGATTTCACAGTCAAAAGAAGTGACATTAATCAGCAGCCATAAAAACAGAGAATATACAGTAAAAACCTGCGGTAATGATTCTACTTCCTACACTTTCCAAATCAGGCGCAAACATTTGTTGTACACAAACCATGGGAATATATACATATCTACGGAACGAAGACAGCTTAATAAACCTGAAAATAGCACAAACGAATAGTTAAGCCCATGCCAAATGCAGTGGCAGATGTGTAACTCACCGTGGAAATCCTTCAGAGGTGGCCGGTTCCAGTCCAAACTGCATATTGCAATGAGCTGCGACGCATTGAAAGCAATCACTGTGACTATAAGCCACAATGTGGTGTCACGTGGAAACAAATGGGTATAACAACGACGAGGATGATCCAACAGGTACTGGAAAGGCTCCTTATGTTTAGGGTTTGAAATCCGGGAAAATACGTAGATTATGCCTCGCATCGTGGGGGCGTACATAGTATTTCCGAGTAGAATAAGAATACCCACAACAGCTAAGAGACATGTAGCTTTCTTGAGATCAGCGAAGCTATTGGAAAGCAGCACCAGCCCTGCATTTTGAAAGGCAGAGACTGCCTGCAAAAAGGCCGCAAAAAAAAAAAAGGGAGGTGAGTCCTAATGAAGCAGATTGTTGCATTCAAGATACATGTCATAAGCGCCGTCGGAGAGAAAAAATCTCAAGAAAGAGAAGTAAGAGACCTCAAGACTCTGTTGGATTCAATGAACTTGGTGGTCTGCTCTATATGAGATTTTGTCGAATTGAGGGTAGCTAGGATTTGCATCACTACGAGCTATTTTTGAAGCTTGCTGCAATACATAATATGCTTAATGTACAAGTATACACCACAAGATTTACTTACATAACAGCCAGTATGGTATTTTAAGACTGAAACACCAAGGTGTCTGGTCAGTTGTGTAGTGAATTCAACATTCTGAACGATTCCCCCGAAAGTTGGGCTACAATGTAGCCTTTCAGTTAAAGGTAGAATAATAGGAAGGGAATAAAAAAATTGGGTTCCCACCAGCAAATCTACTTCATTTTTGGAAATCTTTAAGTACATGGGCTTCCACCCTAAACAAAGGCTGCATAAATGGAAAATCTAACACACGCTAGCTCATAGACATGAGAACCATATAGCACCATAGAAATAGATGTATATAGATATACAGACATATATTATATGATACAAGGGAACCGCAGTGAAGCGTTGTAACTGCAGTTTTGGTAAAATAGTCCATTTTCATTAGTCTTCACAGCAGTGCTGTACTTTACCTGTGGCTCATATGTGAAGTCAGAACAGTTCCTAAAAAGCCTAAGAACTACGTATAAAGAGACCATTATCAAAAACTGTCCTGCATAAAATCTCTAAAGAACATAAGCGGAATGGCAAATGAAAACTAATCTGATTCCATGCGATAGAGTTGTATCTTTTGGAAACAAACAAATGCTGTCACTATAAAGAATACATTTCACAATTACTAGCCAGGTCCATATTACCACTTGTGTTTTAATTTATTTCATTGACACAAACCTATGACGTCCAAAGTAACCTGAACAAAAGCTCGTATAATCACCAGCGTCCAAATGGACCCGTCCATTTTTGTCTTTTGACATATTGTGGTCCATATTAACTTCAAATTCACAACTACGTCGGTAAGCAGTGTGATGAAACAAAAACAAATGTTCATTTTGATAAAGGAATTGCAGAGAGAGAGCACAGGAGACATGTGAAAGGGATGTGGGAGAAATTCAGGAGCAAACAAGTGAGATAACTTATCACCTGAAAAGCTGAAAAGAATGTCCTTGAAACCTTCTGCCTATCCAAAATAGCTTGTTCAGAAGGAGCGGCTGCAAAATTTATATAAATAATGATAAACCCAACAAAATGGACTACAAAAATGTAACTCGGTACGAGCCAACTGAGCACATGTAAAGCCCTGCAAACATTTCCAATGCACCAATGTTACCGGCCGTAATGACAAACTATCACTCTTATCTCCAATAAGGACCAAATACTAACAACAAGCATTGCCTATCGTACCATTTGATATACCACATACGACATCCATACAGTACTGCATCATGGCCAGGTTCATAATTTTGAGAGATAGTGTATCACATATCGAGGGGGAGGAAGAGAGGGAGAGAGAGGGAAAGGGAGAGGGAGAGGGAGAGGGAGAGGGAGCGGGAGCGGGAGCGGGAGCGGGAGCGGGAGCGGGAGCGGGAGCGGGAGAAAAGAGGAGATCAAAGGTAGAAAAGAAGTAAAGACAGGGACGAAGACGGGCGTTATTGTAATACAAATCGAAAATGAGAACACTTGTCAGCTCTCAGAGCACCTATGTTTGTAAAAAACCCCACCTGTACTCTTTGGTACGCAGCTCGGACGGGTCGATCGGCCTTTGCTCCTCTGCAGAGGCATCAAACTCGCTGGTCTGGTCGTCTCTGTTGAGCTGGTTGACTGCCACGCCCCTCTGACTCAGATGCTCGTTCATCCTCATCACAGCAATCGCCAGCTTCAGCCTCTGACCCGCCAGATTGGCCGATTCCCCGGCCCACGTGTGTGAATGAGGGATGGAATAGTCCACAGATGAAGGCCCATTTAAACTTTCTTTCGTGTCTTTAAAATCGTGAGCTAAACTTGAATCGGACTCTATTTGACTAAAATCACTTGATAAAATGCCAGGGGTACTATCACTATAAATTTCGTTCGGGTTATCAAAGTGAAACGAATGAAAACTGCCTTCTTTTTGTGGGCTACAAGGAAGAGATATTCCCAACCCGAAGTACGCATCACTCTTGAAGGGTGTGTCTTCTTTTATTGCCTTTAAAGTTGTGGTTGCCATATTGCTTTTCCCTTTGCTATTATCGAAGTACTGTAGCTCTCCCTGACCAGCCCCCTGCTTTGCGTATTTTTTGATGTATAGATAAAAATAATAACGCCGCACCAACACTGGAAGGAGGGAGGTAAAAACGTGGCCTCCCATTATTATAAGAAACATCAAAACCACTTGATCCGTAACTGAAAATTGCTCTGTGTCTATGGAGTTTAGGCCCACCACACAGCCTGCTGATGCAGCGTTGAATAAGGCATCTATGTACGCAATGTTTTTCCCATTGCGTCTACGCTTCGGAGAAAGCCAGATAATAAAAGTTCCTATGTTCACAATCACAAGTATGTACGTAAAATGAAGCCTGTAGAATGTCAAATATTTCTGTGCCTGCAACTTGATTATCCATTCTTTTATATCTCTTAAAATCCTGGAGGGACCTCTCAAATGCTGCGATGGATGTCCACTCAAAGGGTAAGGGTCCGGATCGGATCTCTCATAATCTAGTTGCCAAGGTGCCTCCTCTTCTCCATGGACGCTCCTGTCTGCAAGACCTCCACTGCACAAGCATGCATCATTCGGATAAATTAGCAACAGGTCATCAGATCCTAAAACTGAGACTGAAAAGGGAACTTGACCTTCGATGTTAGCTAAAGTGAGCAATAATTACTCAATAATGAATGCTTACAGAAGAGCAATTCCCAGTTGGCCACGGTTGCTTCTGATCATGATTACTTCCAATTCATCAAGCTTTAGTTCTGTTGCTCTCTCCGCAAAAAAAAATCACGCACTACAAACTAAAAACTTCATGATAATCCCACTTGCATACAAAGACACAAAGAAAAACTTGAAATACAACCCTGGTTGTCATTTATAGGTACTCAAACATTTGCCACATTCATGAAGTAACACCGACTTACAAGGAGACGAGTCATTGCCATCAGTACATCGTCAATGACAACAAGTGTGGGTTAAAAATTAGCATGGGCACAAGAATGACATGGCCCACACTAACTTATGTGAGGAGCTGATAGGCAAGCTGACACATACTCACATGCATAATACGTTATAATCTAAAAAACCTAAGCTACACCAAACTGCATTTTAGCCAGTGTTTTATGTTTCTCTGGTTTCTGAACTAGCACGACTCAGTATAGCAGGTAAACGTACTCTATATCGTGGATGCAACTACGCTTGAAGTGTGACACATTGCAGAATCTCATCACTTTATTCGTGAAAACATGCTACTTTGACACTGTAAGAACAAAATAATGACATCAGCAAATATCATCGAACTACAAAAGTTTTGACTGAAAAGTAAGAGCCGGCTAACTTGAAACTACTAGTGTTCGCAAAGGAATGGGGGCCATAGGACATGTTGTGCCATACTCAAAGTTACAATAGGGAAAACTAGTATGGGTCACCACGATGATGAGAAGTGAAGTGATAAAATGTCAATGCTTTCACGGTCAACAAACGTCGATACATACATATCAACAGTTAAGTAAGAAACAAAAATCAGATTGCCAACTTGTTTCGTGTAAGTATATTACATCATTATGAAACAATGCATCTTTATAAATAATATGTACTTATACATCGCTAGAAACATAATGACCAAGCAAGTAGTTTTCTATCTTTAGAGGCAAACCATATGACCAGGAAAGTAGATTTCTATCTTTAGAGGCAAACCATAATGACCAAGAGAGTAGTTTTCTACTTTTCGAAGCAAACCGTAAGGGGTCACATGAGACAAGATCCGCATGACTCTGGATTCCAGAAACCTCATGTAAGTCAATGCCATGCCACGGTAAGCATCACCAATCGGACCAACAACTTAAAAAAAGGAAAGAAACAAAAAAAAACAAGCAAGCAGACAAGCAAGGATTGACAAGCATTGACAGCCGTACAAACGTCAGTATGTCAACCTATCACAACCTACATCCATACGAACAGTTGTTTGCAATACCTCATTATCATCAAAATGATTATATAATTGTTTAATAAACCCAACATCAGTATCCTGTATTCTTCCGCATACGGAATATCAGAACAAACGGAAACAAATATGTATGACAAACAGAAAAAGTAATCAAGACACCTGGCTTAAAAGAATACCAATAATCTGTAAAATAAATTTTAATACATCACTGTGGTTCACCGTGGTCCGTCACCACAAAGGAAACTGCTGAACTTGACATGGTCTTGACAGATATATGCCAAGTCAATTAAAACTCTATTTGTGACAACAACCAGGGTCACATCTTTTTGCTTAGCTGTTACAAAGTTTTTACCTAGATTTGGTTCTGTTGCTCCACTTTCAGCATTACTTATTAAATGGGTTACAAATGGGTGTATACTATTTCGTATTCAGTATATACGATCCAGAATAGGTAAACAGGGTTCTTTTTCGGGTTTTGTAGCATACTTTTTAAGGAACGAAAAGCAACAAAAAAAAAGC
Source organism: Zygnema cylindricum (assembly GCA_037447655.1). Classification (NCBI taxonomy): domain Eukaryota; kingdom Viridiplantae; phylum Streptophyta; class Zygnematophyceae; order Zygnematales; family Zygnemataceae; genus Zygnema; species Zygnema cylindricum. The sequence continues at coordinate 210,489 of JBBHKE010000240.1, read as the reverse complement.
GGCTTTTCCAGCTTTTTATGAAGTAAATGTCGATGTGGCATTTTCACACAATCCTTTCCAAAAGTGTTAAAAATGGAATCATTGTGCAAAAGTTTTCAAATATAGTTGAAAACTGTTTAAAAACTTGCGAATGAAGTTTCCTGCTATTTTTCATTTGCATGGCTTTTGGCTTCATTTAGTCTACCCAGTTTATAGCGAATAATATAGGACTTTAAGCTTATTTAGGTGGCGTTCTCTCACGACGTTTTTTGTCTGTTCATAAAAAAAATGAAAAGGTGACACATGATTTCATTCACACTGGTACCCAAAGCAGAGGACAATCATCCTCTCTATACTGTGCCTTATGGAGCCATTTTTCCAGGTCAAACTGGATATTGAGATGAACCAGCAAACCTTACAGCCAGATGGCCAAACTCCTGTAAAACTGCTGTCTTTTATAATAATAAAGACAACAAATTTACGCAAAACACACTTGAAACGAAGAAAAAACAGATGCGCAAACTCTCGTTTCCCCTTATTTAAGGACCTTTTTTAAGCAAACCAATAAGGCATCCACGTGTCTAACAAATAAGTCTCCATAACACAAAACCCAAAACTGGCTCACCCGAAGTCATTCAGCACTGCAGTGTCTCCGTGTCCTCCGTTCCGTTGCCTCTCGTCTACCTGCGACGCCCCGTCCAGACTGAGCCCCATAACGGACGAGGGGAATTCAAGGTGAAGTGAAGCTGCAAAAGGCAAAGCACCGCATTAAACCGTCAAACAGATGGCCATAGCGATGACCTCCAACAGGCCCGATTCCGTGAGCCACGAAGACGTTCGATACATATGACAACCTAACAGCTGTATGCCATGGGTTTGGCGAGATACAACACCGTATACGGCACAGTACACCGTGTATCGCTGTTAGTTTTACTGTTTTTTTTGCAAAAACATCTTTTAATGCACACGGACCGGATAGTTAATCCGACGGTTTCGACTGAACAGGTCCATTTTAACCTTCCGATTGGCGATATCCAATCGAAAATTGCACATGTGTGCACGGAACATGTTTCAAGTGACAAAAAAAAAATCAGCACTAATGGCGACACACGGTGTATTGTACAGTACTATACGTCTGTACCTGTACCGGTATCACCGTACCGTAGTGCCCTGGGCGTACGTTACGAACCTTACCTGTAGCTGTAGCATTGTATATATCACTTTATTTCAAAAAGAGCGATGGAAAAATCCATCAAGGTACAAAAGGGTTCAAAAAAGTGAAATAAACGCTTAATGCTAAAAAATAGCCAAAGGAAACAAAGGTAGAGAAAACATGTGAAGACACCAAATCTAATTAGAATAACTGCCAAAACCAAGCAAGTTTACAAAAGATGACACAATACAAAGGGTAAAACTACACAACCCTAACAAACTAAACTCCACACCCTCGAAGATCATGGATGTGGATTGGATCCCTTGGTGGAAGATCTGGGAGGCCCCGCCTGTCATCCGCAACCGTGCTCCGCCGCAAAAGGGCCGCAGCTTGCGCTCGTTGAAGAGCTACTGATACTCGTTGACGGTAAAACGAAACAAGAAGGCTCGAGGGAGGGCTCCCCCGACCTCGAGACTCAAATGTCTTCTTCGCACAGTTGCGGAGGAAATCATCAAAAGACTTGTCCAAAGTACCGAAAATTTATGCGGCAAATGGCACAAATTGGTCCGCCGGGTCTCGGTGAGCGTAATCTCTTTCCTTAGAAGTTGCTCCGTCCCGAGCCGCCACGCCCGTATGAACCGCCGCGCGAGAAGAAACGTGGGTCCCAGTCGGATCCGTTAGAACCACATCACCCAAAGTCCTCCCAGCCCCATGGAGGAAAACCAAGTCCACCCGAGGACTTCGAAGGCCATTAGACTGGGAGCAAGGAGGTAGTACATGAGAAACTTCGCGCCTCCTGGTGTAGCCTACGTCGGTGCCCATTGCAACAATTGAGTCGCGAACCAAATCATGCGCAACAGTACCTTCACCGCCCCTAGAGCAACGGAGTAGATGAATCCCGTCCGGGTCAATAGGTTGGTTATAAACACAATGGGGTTGCCCAAGAAGCGCAAGGTGAGGCAAACCCAATCGAAGACGTACGGCACATGTGAACTAGTCAGACATCAGACGAATAGTTGAAAAAATCGGTGTGGCTTGCAACCACGCACCAGCCCCAATCCTAGAACACAAACGTTGGCGAGCACGCGATTGAGCAGAAGGTAGCGCATTTACAAGGTTATGGAATTCAACGGTTGCCAATTGCTCAATTACACGTTGTTGAAGATGAAAGTTGTTGTCGGAAATAAGAGTTGGAAATGGTGGAACCTGATTTCGTGCATCAAGTGGGAGGAGTGCACGCGCAGAGAGAAGAGTCTCATGAAAAGGAAAAAGGTTTTACCCCACCTTAGGAACAACCTGTGCCAGGATTGGAACGTCATCGACGATAAATCGAGAGGTGATGGTAGGTGCCACCAAAGCCCAACTACCCAAATATGGCGCCAGAGCAACTCTAGACACGAGAATCAAACCTAAGCCACCATTTGAAATATGGAGAATTGCTTGTTGGCGGGCAAACGAGCCCTCTGGCTGATCAAAAATCCCATGCCCAACGAGGTGGTGGAGTACGCTAAAAAGTTTGTCGTCGAAGTCCTTAAGAGAAGACAAAAATGAGGGCATTGGTGGGACAGTTCGGGCAAGATAAAGAGGACGTTGAGCGAAACAACGAGTGAGGATTGCGAAAGCCACTTGGGAGTCAAAGAGCTTAGGAAGATCATCCAAGTGCGAAAGGTCCTCTAGTAAAGCATCACCAACAACCAAGTTCACAAACGATGGGGCTCCAAAAGGGGATCTTAAAGCTTTAACTCCCTCTATTGAAGACGCAATTGGAAAACCCATAGGGACGGGGTATTCGGAAGGTAAGCCTTGGGGGCACAATGCTACACATTTAGACGGCTTAAGTGATAAACCGATCTTACAAAGTTGCTCTGCAAAATGGGTGAAGGCAAACAAAACTTGGCCTCGGGGCCCGACAATATGCATATCATCCACAATCGAAGGGAATAAACAACCTGGAAAAGCAGCAGCAGAGTCTCGCAATGCCTGAAGGTGAGCAAACGCAAAGAGGGGTGCCCCTAAAGGATCACCCTGGCGAGTGCCAGTCGCGGATTCTAAAGTGGGAACATCACCAAAGGGACCGCCAAGAGGAAAGATGATGGGGCTTGGACGAGAATAAAAGGCACGCACAAAAGGGAAAATCTGGTTAATCGGCGATGGAGCATGCCTTAATTCTCAAAAGATAGCATTACGGCTAATTGTGTTAAATGCGTTGGCAACATCCACTTGAAGGACCACCCAATCCAGATGGAGGTCTAGAAGAGCCGGAAGGCCATGAACAATAGCCTCACAACCCCCCTCGGTAGCGACTCCAAACTGGTGCGGTGTAAAGTGGTAATAGAAGGCCCTTTGAAGTTGAATACACATTGCGCGAGCCACTAATCGGTACAAAACTTCTCCAATAGCAATAGGTCGAATGCCGCCAGCTGGTTTGGAAACAGCTACGACACGTGCCGTAGAGAGAAGTGGTATAACATGGTGAGGGACGTCCCCCCGAGCCACCCCAGAAGACAATTTAAAGAGAAGGTCAAAACCTTGAGAGGGGGTCTAAAGAGGAAATACATCTCGTAGGAGTTCATAAACCATGCCAGATAGGCCCCCCGCCGAAAGATGAGGAGACCGAACCAATGCTTTTGTAAATGCATCTCGCTCTAAGTCGAAAGACTCGAGTGGATCATACACCTCGATGAAAAGAATGATCTCGTCACGGGCGATGGATGGAGCAAACGCAAAGCTTCAACTGTTTCCTCTGAAGACGGAGACGGGGTGAAGGGTCGAAGCGCACGAGCAGCTCTAGAAAACTCTCCAGAACGACCAAGGTGGACCGCCCGATGTAATCTCGCTGTGGAGCTTGGAAGTGGGGCATGACGCTTAGGAGGGGACACGGAAAGACCTATGACACGATCCGTGTGCTCTTGTAGGAATGACTCCAAATCCCCCCTCAAATATCATTGGTAACAAGCCTTGGTCTCACGAGCCAAGCTTGCACCCCCCCTTGTTGGCAAAACCAAAACCCAAAGAGAAAATAGGAGGAGTAAGTGTCATGCCGCGTCGTTGGCGATGTCCTCAGCCAATAATGTTAAAGGAAGTCAAAGAGCCGTTTGGACAGAATCACGAAGATTGCTTGGTGCAATTCTGTGTCCTCCATTGGACCACAGAATACAGGAAGCCTCTAGATAGTATTTAACTAACCCACTTTAAGCCACAACCACTGCTGCCCAAGAAGGCAAACTGACAATTTGACTGCACCCCTGTGTAGCCTGGACTCCCTTGAGTCCGTAGAAAAAAGAATCATGGCCCTTTTCGGCGGTCGGGGTGCCTTTAGGAGTAAAAGGACATGACTTCAAATGCCTCGACAAACCGCCCCCCGCCACATATAGCTTTCAACACTGAGGACAAGGCACCCTAGTTGGACCAATACTTGATGGTTGAGGCAAAAAAGGTGGTTCAGAAAGAGGGATGGGATGCAAAGGTGGAGAATGCTCCTGAAAATGGGGTGGACCGTAAGATGCAACAATAGAAGGGGGGGGCTCATTGCTTAAAGGTGGGAATGAAATAGGGGTTGTAGAAGGTATTGTTGGCGTGATATCAGGGGGATGTTCAACCCCACATGGGTCTGTGCAAGGGTTGGGAATGATGGAGGGAACCGTGGATGGGGTAATTCTACAGTGGGGAGGGGGAGAGTGGTGCTTTGGGAGGTGGACAGCAAAGGATTAAGGGTCTCATCTGCGGTGATCAAACGTGGCCGAGCGCGATCCGAAGTAGACGGCGACGGGGAGCGTGACGCACGCCGCTTATGAGGGGCCATAAGACCGAGCGCCAGTGGATGGCGAGCGCTTTTGCTGTTGCTCGCTTGGTGGTAGTGCACAATTTTCTCGGAAAGCTCCCCTTGGTGGATCCGAGTAACAAAAAGAAAAGTGAAAAAAGAAAGCCCCTTAGGGAACAAAAGAAAATGAATCGAAAAAACTTGCATCAGATTGCTTTGCAAATAAGTTTAAAAGGATATCAGCACGTCAAATTTGGCCGCAGATACACAGAAAAAAGCTCAGCAAACCCTAGAAGAAATCTAAGGAAGTAGGGTGTAAGAGGTCGCCGGCCAAATTGTTCTTGCTACGTGTAGGAAATCGGCCACAAGCGACAGAGCCGATTAGTAAAAATCAAAAGAACAGATGCAAGTGGTATTTCCACGTATAGAAAGGTTGTGGAAAATACTTTTTTTTAGAGTACCTGCACGCCAGATGTGGTGCCGGATACTCGGAGAGAAGGTGAGAAAACTGTAGGAGGAAGTGATGGCCAAACCCCTTCAAAGGCCGCTGGCTAAAAATCAATTCCCCACAGTACGACCTTAGGTTGACGGAAAAATTGCAGTAAGTGTGAAAATCTTGATCGCTGGCTAATGGCGCGCCAATTTGGGCGACAAAGGTTGGTAGAGACGTCCACAGAGGAAAAGAGGAAAACAGTCGAGATTGACAACTCCGATTAGGAAAAAACGAAAGAGCGGAAGGAGCTAATTTGCCCACCAGCTGAAAGGTGTTATAAAATAGCATAGGTGTTGTAAAATAGGTGTAGCGGTGTAGTGGCATTGTCGTGCTGGACTCGTCGAACAGAGCTATGGACACCTAGACGTCCAAACATGAAATTGTAGCCTGGGAACGGAATCGTGGTTCGCTGTCTTCGCTCTTCCGAAAGTACATACCAGGTTTCTTACAAGCTTTGTACTTTACTGTTGTGTATTTGCAAACTTTTTATCGCGAAAAAATTGATATTCAATGTATATCAAAAGGCTAGAGGGCCCGATATCTCGCTCCGGGTTTGGTGCATAGTTCAAAAGTAGGTAAAAGTAGGCCCATACAATATGCCTATTGTATGCAAAACATACAATATGACCTTAAGACCTATATTGTATTCGGACCTATTCGGACTAATTAAAACATTCAGACCAAAAATTGGACCAATTAAAACATTCGGACCAAACATTTTATTTACATTGTTAGATTCGGACGATCGGACGGTCGCTGATCAAAGTAGCGATCCAAGAAAATCACATGAAAATCCCATAACACAACTTACGATAAAAGCGCAGACCAAAGGCCTACCATAAAAACGCCTACTTTTGAACTATAGTTCGGTGGGAGGTGGTGGTCCTACAAATACAGTATGAAATATTGTACAAAAAACGTATGAAGGATGTAAAAAAAATGGATTACGTATGAGATGCCCAAGGAAGGTATTTTTTCCAATAGTGTTGGGTATTGGGTATTGGTTTGAAGCAATTCCAACCATGAATTTACCCTCGGAAGCACCACAGACTACCCCAAAACAGCCTACTTTGATTCCACTCATAATTCTACAGAATTACCAAAACATTCTGAAACTTCACAAACAGATATTTTCTAGGCCACTAAGTATTCCAATAAATTTTCATATAAATATACCAACTAGAATTCCCGCATTACCCAGTCAAAGTTGCAGAAAAACAGCCTGCCAGAACTCTGATAAATCTGACCAGCTTCAAAATAAATTCCCAAGCAAACAAGACACACAATAGGTCTGAAAATTTGTCACAATATTTCCAATACAAAGAGGAACAAACATGCAAAATTTCAGATAATTCTGCCAATACAACTGAGAGCAATTCTCAGATGAAATTACCAAAAAGGAGCAGAAACAGTTTCTGTCCAAAAAGTTCCTAAGTCTAAAAATGACTAAGTCCTACAAATATACACTACAGCTTTCTACTAACTGTACGGAGGCATGCCAGCCGTACGTAACCCGAATTCTTCGTGACGTGTCAAAATGAATAGATCTACATTAATACCTAATACACATAGGACAAAACATTGTTGCAAATATTTACAAACCTTTCTATTTTCATCAAACGAATCTGGACCGTCCAAAATATATATCATGTGATGGACGCGATTTCGCGTCCCTCACCAAAATGACCAAACTGACGGCGTCGCTACAGCCTTAAGAATTTCGTCAAATTAATCTTGACCGTCCAAACTAAATATAATGTGATGGACGCGATTTCGCGTCCCTCACCAAAATGATCATCAAACTGACGGCGCTGCCGTCCGTAGCTCTTATTCGGCATTCTTGAGGTCATAACGTGTGGTCACATAATGCACTTGACGAATTGACGTCACCTCATCTAAATTAATCCGTACCGGCGGCGTACATTTTCAAAATATTACAAATCGGATCGCGTCGCGATCCGCCATACATTTACATATTCCGTACCTTTCCTTACGTTTTGTTCCCGCCACTCAAATAATTATATACATCCCAAAACAATTAGTACCATTACTCCCCCAATTCGCAAATCAATTCGAGCCTCCACAGTAAATCAAGATAGCATTAGAGTAGCGTACTGTACCCACGAAACATTGTGTACGCACCAAACGACACGCACGCACGAAACTAACTTTTCAAACCAACATTGGATAATTTCATATCGCGATAATTTCGATATTCGATATATCGAATATCGATTGAGCAAACTTCTCGATATATCGTACCGAGACCAACAAAAATTATCGCGATATATATCGCGATATATAATATTTTTTATATTTAATATTTTATATAATATGCTATTTTAGCGATGAAGACAAATTGTTTGATACGCGACGTACGACGTGATTTTCGTTCCGTGACTTAAAGTTAGACGCCACAAAATGTAACCGACAAAAAAGTAATAATTTCGTAATTTATATTATTAATTATTTAGTAAGTACAGATTTCACATACGAAAAGGTCGCACTAATTAAGTCAAAGTATAATCTGAAAAAAAAAATTTGCAGACTGTTCTTTTCATGCTTCCAGGCCAGAATACCTACCAATCTGCAGGCATTTTTGCAGGCATCTACCAATCTGCAGATTGGTAGCTATTACGGCTTATCCATTTCCAGCGACTAATATTTTAGAAAGGTTACACTTTAAGTTTTCTCCATGGATTCCCAAGGGATGGGAGGTAGCATGGGAGGTGAAGAGGATAATGACACTAAAATGCTTCAAGATATTTACTACCAGCTACAGCACCATTAGCTATAGCAGCAGTAGCAAAATTAGTTATAATTTTTTGTTTTAAAAAGTCTCGATATATCGACGATACGATATATCGGCGATAAATCGCGATATTTAGCTTTGCGATATATCGAAGCGATATATCGATTATCAGGTACCTGAAATTCGATATATATATCGAATATCGGCAAATGGTCCTCGATACCCAACATTACTGTCCAATTCTAGCATTGTACTCAACGTTTAAGGGTACGGCCCCATGTGGCTAAGTTCGAGTTTTTTTCTGTAATTTTATTTTCAAACTTAGCGCCGTACTGCCTAGGTTGAAACCGTACGAAGAAATCGCAATTTTGTAGAGTACAATTTGAGTCATTCTCAAACTAAGGATGTACAAAAATTTGTCGTCTTGTGTTTTTTTTGATCCACTGTCACGTCATCTTCAAACTTATTATAAACCACAACGGCAATGTGTTTTAAGCAAAAAATAACTGTTTACACAAATAGGAAAACATATTCCCACGTGTGAAAAAAAATTGACGAATGAAAAAAGTACAGGGTTGTTTGCTATTGTCCCCATGCACCTTGTACGGTTTTTTTTTGCAGGGGTCTCAAGACTGCAGTGTCATTTCACGCAAAGTTGAAAAATTTGCGAAGGTGAAAAATCTGCAAAGTCATGGTGGACGGACAAAAGGGGTTTACGTAAAGGCATGTCGTTCAGCCACGGCTACAAAATTGTGCGTCTACAATGTCATGCAATGACATGCGACATGACAAATTGTTTCAAAAATTACGATGTGTCATGCGACGCTTCAAAAAGTTTCAAAAAAATACGGTGCGGCGAAGACAAATTGTACACAATGACAACCGTCACAGGCATTGTCGACGTATACAATCGTCACAAACTTAAGTAACAATTTTGAGTAAACACATAGAGACACGTGAAATCCGAGTCCGCGGGATCTGCGCTAAAATACAAAGTAAGTTCGCTAAATTACAAGTACATGGGGCCGTAGCCTAACGCATACAGACTTAGGGTCAAGTTCCATCAGTCAAAAAAAGTGAGGACGTTTACAGAAACCCGCACCTATCCGTAATAAACTGCACCGCTTATTTTGTTTTTATATGCGAAACAACATTTCAGAGAATCTTGCCAATACTCTCAGAAGGTCTGGGAGGTAATACTGACCGTTGGATATTCATTCGCGAGGTGTTCGCTTCATTTTTCTTTGTAAGTGACAACGTTGTTGTAACAAGTGGGTTGTCAGCTACATAAAAAAATGAATTGCGACACGTAAGACTATCAAGCTACATGTCACGATGGACAACCAACGAAAAATCACAATATTTGCAAATGGTATGTACCTTTCAAAATACAATTGAAAATAAAAAAAGTAATCTCCAAACGGTCTTTCGTCGCGCTATTTGTGGCAACGCTCTTTCGTCACACTATTTCCGCCAAAGGATTTTCGTCATGTTCGAAAACAAAAACCCTACAAAATTAGCTGGCGTAGAAGACTAGTGTTTGCAAAAAGTAAAAATGTTTTGTCGTATTTTGTCTTAGTAACGCAGGTACATGTTACACAAATGAAGAATTAAAGTGAAATTTGTCTGTGGTGAAAAATATGAAGGATATTCGATATCGGATCGTAGCTTACGTGGTGCCACTCAATTTAGAACACGTGGTTTACACGCTCTACGTGATGGAACGTCAACACATCATGCTCTATCAGGCAAAAAGTGGCGTTGTTTATTGGGAAAAGTACCTTCACGTACTAAGCCATACTGTATTTTATTTTTTATATAAAACATGTTTACTGGAGGTTCGTAAAGATTATTCAAACTTTTGGGCGAAAATTACGACCGTCCGATTTCGAGTTTTCGAAGCAAACGCTCCTTTTGTCCAGTGTGTGGCAAGTCTCATCAAGTATCCCTAGGAGGATACTTGCCCAAACACACTGTGAACGTGTCTATAGGTTCACTTGAAAAAAAATAAAATCCATGCGCGTAAGAGCGATTTCAACCGAACATTTACTAAATGCCACGTGCCTTCGTACAGGGTGTATTCAAATCGACAAGAGGCGAACGAAAAAATCTTAGCTGGAGGACATCCCTTTGACGCTTCTTTTACTTCGCGTAAAGTACTTTGCAATTGAATCATAATGGCATAATTTGTATAGGTAAAAAGTAAGCACTTACAAAAGTTAAACATTAATACGGTTATATAATGTAACAAGATCTCCTACCTTTCAGAAAATTCCATTATTACAACCAATTTCAACCACACATTCCACACATTGGAAAACACACATCCACATTGGAAAGCACTCACATAAGGATAAACTTTAAATTAGAAGAAGTTCTGTCGACATAACATTAGCTTGGTCTCTTGCCCTCGAGGCTCAACCATTCTTTTTAAAGTGTTTTCTACTACTCTCCACTCTTAATAAATCTATCGCTTAACTACTAAAACACTACTTAGTTTGTAAGAGATTTCATTGCAAAAATGCCATTGTTCCAATTTGGTTTTTATCGCTCAAGACCAAGATTAGTGTAATAAGATCTCCTACCTCTCAGAAAATCCCATTACTACAACCAATTTCAACCACACATTCCACACGTTGGAAAATACACATCCACATTGTAGAAACTAATGGTTTTATTAGTATTTTCTAGGTCTGAAAAGAAATATAGAAGTCGAGGCAGTCTATCTCTAACTTCTCTCTCCAACTCTCAAACTTGTCGCAGTCACTGAGAAATTGGAGAGGAAGCTAGAGCCATGGCTACCTTGGCTATCCTGAGGTTTACGGGAAATTTATATTAGGGTTTATTTATTTAAGTAAAAGTTATGTGCCAGCGACAGGATTTGATCCTTGTACCTACCCGCCGACAGACAGGAAATAGCCGGTAGCCTTAGCCGTTTAGTCTAGCGGTAGTGTTAGGTAGCATATAGTTTGATAGTTATTTAAATATGTATACGTGCGAAAAACCATTTAACGGCTAATAGATACTTAGTACATAGATACAGTTTGATTTAGTACGAAGTACGGTATGTGGACAGAACGGATACCGCGCATTTGTTTCGATAGCGAAACAAATACCGCGCATTTGTTTCGATAGCGAAACAAATACCGCGCGTCGAATTTCAGCGGCTAGGATTATAGCCGGTTTTGATCAGACGGCCACGATACGCGCCGCGATCACAGAAAAGGCATTTTTGGCGTTTTACGGTCTTTGCCACGTCAGATGACACGTGGCGTGATAACATTGGACTACGGGAATTCCGGAGATTACATGAACTAATCCTGATTTGACACGTGTCGACATTTTGGCCATGTCGTACAACGGCCGTACATAAAGTACACCGACACCTGTACTTTTCTGTACGACACAGTAATTTGATTGGTGCCGTACTTCAGTAGATAGAGTTTTAGAGAGGGAATAGGACTTAGAAAATTTTGGGTAGGCAGCTGCCTCTCCCAGAGAGCACTCTGTATAAATGGCAAACTTTGGCTAGCCATAACTATAAATTTACTTGACCATTTTCAGTGATTCTTTTTGCACCGTTCTCAGGGGAGTCCAGCCTACACAGGGGTGTGGTCGGTCAGAGTTTTTGTCTGCCAGGGTTGTTGCATTTATAAGGGAAAGTCAAAGTGGGTGAATGTGTCCAAATCTCATATTCAAACTTTGCATTCTGTGGTGGAACTGAGCCCACAGAAAGTGTTATTTCACAGGGGTGAATCTATATTGGGATTATGACTGTGAAGGGGTCAGTCATTCGGGTTTATATTAACTTGGAGTCGGCACTATCTAGATTAGCTTCTTTTAGATCTGCATACTCTGAGGGCCAATGGAGGTCTCAGAGTTTCAGCCGGCAGGGGCTTCGTGAAGAGTTCTCTTTTCTATTTAACAGCTCGCTCACCCTTAAAACGGATTACCCGGAGATACGGTCTAGCAGCTAGTAAAGCATCACACGTTTTGCGGTATCCGCTGCGCCCCTGACGGCCCTTGAAAATGTGGAGGAGCGAATACTGTTCACGCCCGGTCATACTCATAAATGCATCAGGTCTCCAAGGTGAATAGCCTCACGTCGATAAAACAATGTAGGTAAGGGAAGTCGGCAAAATAGATCCGTAACTTCGAGAAAAGGGCTGGCTCTAAGGGCTGGGCCTAGGGGTCTACGCTTCGACGCAATAGGTTGTTTGAGGTCTGCTCGAGCTGCTAACGTGGCGAGGGCGGACGATCGCGTGTTGACCGGCCGACAGGCGCAGAAAGTCCTTCGGGACCTTCCCTAGGAAGTGATCAGCCACCTCAGAACTGGTACGGACAAGGGGAATCCGATTGTTTAATTAAAACAAAACATTGCGATGGTCCCAACGGATGTTGACGCAATGTGATTTCTGCCCAGTGCTCTGAATGTCAAAGTGAAGAAATTCAACCAAGCGCGGGTAAACGGCGGGAGTAACTATGACTCTCTTGAGGTAGCCAAATGCCTCGTCATCTAATTAGTGACGCGTATGAATGGATTAACAAGATTCCCACTGTCCCTATCTACTATCTAGCGAAACCATAGCCAAGGATACGGGCTTGGAAGAATCAGCGGGGAAAGAAGACCTTGTTGAGCTTGACTCTAGTCTGACTTTGTGAAATGACTTAAAAGGTGTAGCATAAGAGGGAGGCTTTGCCGCAAGTGAAATACCACTACTTTTAACTTTATTTTACTTATTCCATAAGGTGGAGGCGGGGCTCTGCCCTGCTTCTAGCATAAAGACGTATGTCGATCCAGGTGGAAAACATTGTCAGGTGGGGAGTTTGGCTGGGGCGGCATATCTGCTAAGGAAAATGGAAATGTTTCAAATTAAAATTTCGATGAGCTAATTATTTTAGTTCACACAAGAAATGATGTTAATAACTAAAAAGATGAGAGTACTAAGATAAATGCTATTTTTAGGGGAAATCAGAGAGGTGGAGAGAGTGTTAATGCATAAGACAAATTTAACAATATAGGGGGATATATTAAGAGTCTTAAACCAAATACTAATGCTATGAAAACCCAATCTTAGCATTCCCACATGCACTATCTATCTTAAAATAGGCCATAGGGCATTTTAGTGTGCACAACTGAAGAAAATTAACTATTATAACTCTGGAGAGGAGGGACGTTTCAGCAGAGAGAGCACAAAACCGAAAAAAAAAGTCACTTGATTTAAATGCGAAGGTCCAGATCATTACGCTAAGGTTTATATAGATATGGGATATTTTAAAACAGTTGATGTCAATGACGGTCTTCAGGAAGATATTGCATTATACCTAGCTGAACAGAAAGCCCAAGAGGTGGGAAACGGAAAAGACTAGCTGAAAGTCCTTAGTAGAGTCGACCAGATCTAGAGGATAACGAGTTAACTCAGAAGGGCAAGCTAATGAATAGAAAGCTGGGATAGTTGAATTTATAATGATGTACACTCCACAGTTTGAACAATCCTTCTGATGAAACTCTCAACAACAGACCTATGTTAGGACAGTTAAGAAACGAAGTCACCACACAGAGTATGATTAGATAAGAGTCTTTAGTGGAACGAAAACCATAGAGAGTTATGATAGATTCAGATGCTACACATAAATTTATTTCACATAAGTTTGTAGAGGAAAAAAAAAATCTTACAATCATAAGGGAAAATCTTTGCATGTTCAGGTAGCAAATGGTAATAAGTCCGCATTAGATTTACAAATTGACACAATAGAAGTTGATATGTAAGGTCATAAAATGAAAGTTGTGTGTGAAATAATGAATCTGGGTAGTGAGGAGCTAATACTGGGAAAGCCCTGGTTAACAGAACATAACCCTCAAATTAATAGGGATACTAACACCTTGAGAGTGAAGTCTGAAAATGGCTGGAACGTTTTGCAAGCATTACCTTCGAAGAAGTTACATAAAAATCATATAAATAACTTAACCAAATTGGGAGTGGAAGGTTTGATTTCTGCTAAATAATTTAAAAAGAATTTAAATGATAAAACAAATCATGCTTTCTTGTTATTAGTAATTGAGGCAGTTACTGATGAAAGCGGGGGAGAAAAGACTAAGATTAACGTTATTCCTAAATCACACACCACTAAAAATCTTGAAAAAAAAAAATATGATTTCTTAACTGACATTAATACATCTGATGTTGCTGTTAAAAATTTGATATTTGAATTTCGAGATGTTTTCCTAAGTGAGTTACCCTCAGGGAGGCCACCTTCCCGAGATGTGGAACATGTTATTAACCTTGAACCTGGATGTAATCCTCTTGTCACAAGAATATATAAGCACAGTTTTTTTGAGGAGGAGGAGTTAAAGAAAAAATCAAAGAGCTTCTGGAGAAAGGACATATTCAGCCCAGCAATTCACCTTACAGAGCACCATTTCAATTTGTCAAAAAGAAAGATGGAACTTTGAGAATGTGTGGCAATTATCGTAGTCTAAACAAGATTACGGTGATTGATAAGTATTCGGTACATTTAATTTTTGATTTGACAGATTGTTTAAAGGGTGCTAAAGTTTTTGTTTAATTGATGTGCGTAGTAACTTCAATTAGGTGCCAATTAGAATGGAGGATGTTGATAAAACTACTTTTAGAACTAGGGTTGGTCATTTTGAATGGATAGTAATGCCATTTGGCTTAACAAATGCACCGCCCACTTACCAAAGATTAATGAACTAAACCTTTTCAAATTATATAGATGAGTTTGTTCAAGTATTTAAAGATGATATTTTAATCTATAGTAAATCTAAAAAACAACATGAAACTCATTTATGGAAATTGTTAGAAAGGTTAAGGGAAAGAAAATTATATGGAAAATTGTCAAAATCCAATTTTTTTAAAACGAACAATTATTTTTGGGACATATAGTTAGGCATGAAGGTGTTAAAACAGATCCATCAAAGATTACTGCAATCCAAAATCGGAAGCAACCCGCTAATGTTACAGAAGTTAGATCATTTTTGGGATGCCACTTGTTTTAGAAAATTTATCAATAACTTCAGTATGATTGCCGCACTTTTGACAAGATTTTCTACGGGAGAAGGAGACTTTTGGGTGGGGAGCCAATCAAGAGAGAGCTTTTGAAAAACTAAAAGCGAAGTTGACCTCTGCCCCTACACGGGTGTATTCCGATCTTGCTCGAGAATTAGCAGTTTTGGTCACTCTAGATGCATCTGATAAAGGTCTATGTGTAGTCATAAGTCAAAAAGTCGGCAAACATTTTCATATATTACTTTTTAGTCCAGGAAATTCAATGATGCTGAAAACAACTACCCAGCACAGGAAAAAAAAAATTTTGCAATTGTTCATGCATTGGCGAAATGATGTTGTTATTTTCCTAATAAATAATTCACGGTTCATTGTGACAATAAGACACTTTCCTATTTACAAAGATTAAGTGAGGCATAGAGCATGAGAGGCAGACAAGTTAGGCTGATTGAAAAACTTACATATTTCAAATTTAACGTCAAACACATTCCTTGAAAAACAAATATAGTAATAGATCTTTTAAGTAGATGTTTTGAAATAAATGCCATAGTTCAAATGAATTACTTTTAGATGTTGTGATAAATGGTTATGATAAAGATCATTTTTTTGTTGTTGTGAGAAGCATAAGACTTAGTGACAGCGGTCACTTAAGAGAATAGAATTTCCGGAACAGAAATTAGGGAATACATTGAATTAGTTTGGAAAACAGACCGTGATGCATTAGTGGAGGCACAAAGGAGGCAAGAATTAAATGCTAGCCGCAAACGGGGTGATTGGGTGGTAAGTGCAGGTGACCAGGTCTGGATATCTACAACTCATTACAAGTGCAAGATTGATGGACAATCGGATCCTACAAGAAAATTCGCTCCTAAGTACATTGGACCATTTATTGTAATCGAGATGATTTTGTCAGTTGCTACCAGATTGGACTATCCGCCTTCAACAAAAATTCATCCATTGATACACATCAATCAGTTGAAACAAGCAAATCTTTGACCAACTGAAAAAGAATTGGAATTGGATCCTTCGATAATTATAGAACTTAAAGTCCACCGATAGGTAATAGATTGGGTTGGTAAACAATACAAGGTCCGCTATACTATATTCTGCCAAGTGCATTATCTAAGAAGGCCACAAGATGAGTTGACTTTAGAGGATAAAAATTCTGATTTTTTTCAAAGGTATTGGAGGGATAATAATAAAGAAGTCCCGTCTTGATAATAAAATGTGTTTTAGCTGACGTAGTTAAAAATAACGAGGGGATGATATAACTGTAATAATGGATCGAACTAGGTTGTAAATGGGTATTTAAGGGTTAGGAATATAAAGTTATGAATTTGGTAGACATCCGCGAAAGAATCGCGCGATTTGGAGTTTTAATTCAAAAGATATAGCGATGGGTGTATTTAGGTGACAGCTCGGGGTCAAACTAACAAGTAGGTATCATTAAAACGGTTTAAGGGTCAAATTAGTACCGAAATTTTGCTTGTACGTTTCATAAAGTACTAATGAAACATTTAGTTGTTTAGTGCGCACTGTGGTTCGTTTTGTACAATTTTTAGTACGAAACATCACTTTCACTTATTAGAATTTCGTAGGTTGTTTCGCGTGCAAAATTAGCGACGCACGTTCGTGCGAAGTCGTGTTTCGTTTGGCGCGACTTTTGCACGTAAATGTTATATATTGAAACATATCGTTAGATTGGTTGCTAAATGCTACCTAGTTAGTAAGAGATTTCGCACGTTTTTGCATTGGTCAATCTGAGTCCTTACTGATCAATGATTGGCCCAAGTAAAACCTTTTGAACGGAGCGTTGACTATGGCCTGGCTAGTCCAGGGCGATGATGGATAAATAGTGAAGTCTAATAGAAGAGTAAACATCTTTTCTTTTGGAAAAGTTTGTGGAAATTATGACTGATTGTAACAGTAATAGTGGATCGAACTTGTTATTAAAAGGGTATTTAAGTGTTACGAATATTTATTTTTTGAATTTGGTAGACGTCCGCGAAAGAATCGCACGATTTGGAGTTGTATTTTAAAAGATATAGTGATTAGTGTATTTAGCAGACAGCGCGAGGTCAATATAACAAGTGTGTATCATTCAAACGGGTTAAGGGTCAAAAGTAGCCGCAGAATTTCAGGCGTACTTGTATAAAGTACTAATAGTCCTTTAGTATATATGATGGTTCGTTTCGTACAACTTTTAGTACGAAACGTCATAAGTTAAAATTTGTAAATTTCGGAGGTAGTTTCGCGTGTAAACTTTGTGACGCCGAACGTGAAAAGTCGCGTTTCAATTCGCGTGCATTTTTGCACGTAAATGTTACGTAGTAAAATTTAGTGTTTGATTGGTTAGAAAATGCTACGTAGTTAGTGAGAGATTTCACACGCTTTTGCATCGGTCAGTTGGAGTTCTTGCTAATCAAAGATTGGCCCAAGTAAAACCTTTTCAAACGGAGCGTTGACTTTGGCCTGGCTAGTTCAGGGCGATAATGGATAAATGGTGAAGTCTAAGAAAAAATTCAACATCTTTTCCTTTGGAAAATATTATGGAAATTTTGATTGATCTTGGTCTTGAGCGATTCAAACCAAATTGGAGCAATGGCATTTTTGCACTTAAATCTCTTACAAACTAAGTAGTGTTTTAGTAGTTAAGAGATAGAATTAATAAGAGTGGAGAGTAGTGGAAATCACTTTAAAAACAAGGGTTGAGCCACGAGGGCAAGAGACCAAGCTAATGTTATGTAGACAGAAGCATCTTCTAATTTAAAGTTTATCCTTATGTGAGTGCTTTTCAATGTGGATGTGTATTATCCAATGTGTGGAATGTGTGGTTGAAATTGGTTGTAGTAATGGGATTTTTTGGGAGGTAGGAGATCTTATTGCATATTGTATCAAAGCTTTGGTTAGAAACCAATAAGAAGTTTGCTCACTTGAATATCGGCTGCCGTTACCGGTGAGGGTGCTCTAAACTGTGTCGGTAAAACCACAATGTGGAGTGGTCGGGGATTGGAGGGAAACTAAGTGATCACACTGCCAGTTGTCGCTGGTTAGATGTGAGGCGTGTTTAGGTCCTAATTACTAAGGTGGGAGGGCAACGTAGCCACCGCTGAAACTCACTCCAATTACCTAAATGCCTAACAAACTTGCCTTCTCCTAGCAATGATTCATATGTAGAGAAGGGGCTTAAAGCCACGAAGGGTGAGGATGTGAGGATTAGATTTGAATCGATCTTGATGTAGTGGGAAATGGGAAATTTGCTAATGCAGGAGAAAGAAAGTGGAGCACTTTACTTCTTCAAGAGCAAAGGAGTCCAGAAATGACTTAAACCTTTTCAATTCTTAAATTGTTACCTTTGATTGCTTTGAATTTTGCACTTGCAAAAATTGTGGTTGAATTTCACCATTCAGAGCTTTCAACTTTGCTATTGCAAAATTTGTGGGGAAGCTTTTTACCTTTCTATTTCAATGTTAGGGAAAATTGAATTTTCACTCACTTACTTTTAATGATTATTTGATTTCTCAAATTTTGACATCTTTCAAATGATTTGTTAAAGAGAGGAAGTCTTAGATTGGAGAAATTTGACGCCTTCATAATCAGCTGCAAACTCTTTTGGATAATTATACTCTATCTTTTATTGCTTGATTTTATTGTGTGATAATGGCAAATTCTGCATGGAAACATGAAATGGAAAATGCCTTGAGTGTGTTGAAGAAATGTAGTGTGAAATTAGTCAAAAGATTTAATAATCATGCTACCGATGTGAATGAAACAATTTATATGTTGAAAAGTGAATTGAATGATATTAAGGAAAATGGAAATGTTTCAACTCAAAAATTGGATGAGCTAATTAATTCAATTCACACCAGAAATGATAATAATGACCTTAAGGGTGAGAGTGGTAAGAGAAATGTCAGTTTTAGGGAAGATGATCACAATAGACCTAAGAAGATAAGGGATCTGAAATTGTCTAACAGTGAAGCACCATCATTTAATGGTAAGAAGATTGATGAGTTAGATGCTTCGATTTTTTATATGGAGTATTATTTGGAATCTTCAAATTGTTATCGTGATGATTACACTTTTTTTGCTGTTAGCTATCTAAAAGGTGATGCTCACGTTTGGTATTACACTTAGAAGAGGTCAAATTTAATTCTTGATAATGCTGATTGGGAAGCTTTTAAGACCGCGATCAAATCGTGTTTCTTGTTTGTCACCTATAAATCGAGAATAGAAAAAAAGTGGCTTAACTGTAAACAGACTAAATCGGTGAATGATTATATTATGGAATTTGACTCATCGAGCATTCACGTCATAGGTTTGACGGACGAAATGGCTAAATTGCATTTCTTAAACTATCTGAATCCTATACTGAATAAGAACTGAAACATCAAAAATTTATTAATTTAAAGGAATTACAAGATAAGTCATTGGAATTACAGGATCAGTTGGTGTATAATCGGGAAACTCGATCACTCAGAGGTAATTTGAATGAAGTAGCAGAATTGGGTGAAGGGGAATTTGTGGAAGAGGGTCAGAACGCAGGTCTTATGAATAGGCAGAATATCTTCAAGGGAAATCAGAAAGGTGGACAGAGTGTTAATGCAAGAAATAAATTTCATAATAGAGGGGGATACATTAAGAGTCCAAAACAAAATAATAATGCTCAGAAACCTAATCTTATCATTCCCACATGCACTATGTATAAGAAAAGTGGTCATATGGCATTTGAGTATGCACAACAGAAGAAAATTAACTGCTATAACTTTGGAGAGGAAGTACATTTCAGCAGAGTGTTGATATTTGAGTATTTTCTACGTCTTTATTTATGATAGGAAAAAAAGCAAAGGCAGTCTGCCTCTGACTCCCTTCTCCAAGTCCCCACACTTGTTGTAGTCACTGAAGGTTGGAGATGGAGCTAGAGCCATGGCAGCCTAAGATCAACAGAGAGACAAGAGTAGATAATGGTAGGTTTACTTAAAAGGTATTTGACACACCCAGGATATGATCCTGGTACCTACTGTCCGTCAAACAACCCGTAGCCGTTAGCTTTGTCCGTTTAGTCTAGAACTAGTGCTAGGACATGTAGGTTTTGATAGATATTTAAATAGTTACACGTAGGGTTTTCCATTTAACTCCATTACGGTATATAGGGCATAGAAACACTAGTACTTTAAGTACTAGACGAAAAAAATAGTACAGACATTTGTTTCGACAGTCTGCATTAAATGCCGATATAAATCGGACAGCCGTGGTTAAGCACCGGCATCGCGGAAAAGATAATTTGGCGGTTTGCTGACTTCACCACTCGATATAACACGTGGCACATCGTACGGGTTACGGAATCTCTGGAACGTATGATAACAAGTTTGGATGTGACAACTATCACCTGTATGGTCTTGTCGTACAGTTGCCGTACAAAAAGTACTACGGCGCGTGTACTTTTCTGTACGGTACAATCCTGTGATTGGCGCAGTATTTTAGTAGAAGGGGTTTAGAGAGGGACTAGGACTTAGAATTTTTGGGTAGGTAGCCGCCTCTCTCCCAAAGAGTACCTTGTATAAAAGGCTAACTTTGAGCAGCCATAACTATAAACTCAGTTGACGAAGACACAAAGACAAAAATCTACTTAACTAGATATTTACAAAGGAGTAGGATTCTATATGCCACGTCATTTGTCGTGTATGTGGCTCACACGGACCAGCATTTGTCGGCTGTCTCCCTCAGCCGCGTACATATCACATTCGGCACCGTAGACAAATCTCCATGAGCCATTTTGTCCTCAAGTGTATCTATGCACAAATAATCGGATATTCTGGAGTGTCCTCTTTCTTGTAGTGACTTGTGTCTCAGGAGTGTATACAAAGGTGTACTCTCTACCGATCTAGTGGAATATCAATTCTGGTGTGTAATGAAACGAACTTACAACCATACATATGCTAAGTCGTGAAACTCTCTCTCCCTCACACTCGAGGCATAGAGAGGACTAAAGCTTTCCAAAACAACACTCCCCTAAAGCTTTAGACTCTTCTAGCCACTTAAGCCACATGCCTCTCTGCAAAACTTTAATTTAGGTGCAGGCAAGGGTTAAGTCATCATGTCAGCAACCATCTCCTCATCTGGTAAATAACTGAGTTTCAGAACTCTTCCCATAACCTTCTCTCTCACAAAGTGTAGTTTGATATCAATGTGTTTGCTCTTAAAGTGATGGCTAGGGTTAGATGCAATAGCAATGGCAGCCTGATTGTCACACCACACTACTTGAGGTCCAGATTGCATAAACAAAAGCTCTTGAATGAGAGACTTTACCCAAAGTAACTCTTTGACAGCTGCGCTAGCTGCCATGTACTCAGCCTCCATAGTAGACTGAGCTGTCACCTTCTGGAGTTTGCTGCTCCAGCAGCATGTCCCACTTCCAATCTTCAGAATGTATCCACTAGAAGAGCGTCGGCTTGGCATATCTCCATAGCTCGCATCGCTCCATTTCTGAATTTTTACTTCCTCTCCACCGAGAGAGAGTCAGAGGTTTCGAGTTCCTGCAAGATATCGAAGTACTCTCTTTGCTGCCTCCTAGTCTGACTTCTTTGGATTTTGCAAACTTCAGCTTAAGGCTCCAACAGCCGCTGCAATATCTGGACGGGTACAGTTCATGAAGTAGATGAGGCTTCCGACGATTTGCCTGTAAGGAATAGAGGACATAAAATCTGCCTCCCTTGACTCCAAAGAGTCATCAATCACAACCCCACCACGTGATTTTTTCCCTTCTATTTTTTGTTTGAACTCCATGGGAGTAGCACTTCCCTTTGCCTCTGACATGCCGAACCTTTCAAGCATGTTTCCAATGGCTTCTTTCTGTGTTAAATAAATTAGTCTTTGTTTTCTATCCCTTTCTACCTGAATTCCCAAAATATACTTAGCCTCCCCTAAATCTTTCATTTCAAACCGGGAATTTAGAGTTGTTTTTATTTTGTTAATTTCATTAATGGATTTGCTTAGCAACAACAAATCTTCAACATAAACAGCAATATATATCACTCCATTTTCCCCTTCCATAACATAAACTGAATGATCTGACCTGATTCTAGTAAAGCGAAGATTTGTCAAAAATTCATCCAGTTTTAGGTTCCACTGTCGTGGAGCCTGCTTCAGACCATAAAGGGACTTCAACAATTTACAGACCATATTTTCTTTCCTTTTTTCTACATATCCCTCTGGTTGCTTCATATATATAACTTCCTCCAAATCCCCATGCAAGAAAGCTGTCTTCACATCCATTTGATGCAATTCCATATCCTCTATTGCTGCTTAAGATAAGAGAATCCTAACAGTAGGAAAACGAACTACAGGTGAGAACGTCTCTTCATAATCAATGCCCTCTTTCTGGCTATACCCCTTAGCAACAAGCCTGGCCTTATATCTCTCAATGGTATTATCGGGATTCAATTTTAACTTGAATACCCACTTACAACCAATCGTTTTTTGATCCGGTGGAAGTTCCACAAGCTCCCAAGTTTGAGCCTCCATAATTGACTTTATCTCGTCATTTGCCGCTGCAATCCACAGATCTTTTTCCGAAATGGAGAAAGCTTCTTGAATGGTAAGAGGCTCCCCTGTGATTGCAAAATAAGCATGATCCACTCGGTCACCTCTCAGCCGGCTGCTTTGTCTTCTTCCCCCCGGAAAATCTGAAGCGAGAATTGTTGGTCCCCGACGCAGTCTTGGAGGAGGAGGAGGAGGAGGAGGAGGTGGTCCGGTAGTAGTTGCAATAGTAGGTGGATCAGGCTGCCCCAAAACATGTGGTAGTTCAGATGTAGATGAAGAAACCGTTGTTTGCTTGAAAAGAATCTGCTCAAGGATGACATATTCTAGCAATTTTTCTGCCTTTTCCGCCTCATTCATGCTAAAAACATCAACAAATTGACTTTCTTCTTTGATCTGAATATTCCTAGCAATCTGAATTGTATTTTTCTGAAGATTATACACTCTATATCCTACTGACTCATCATCATAGCCCAAAAATATGCCAGGTACAGATTTTGGACTTAATTTCCAGGTTATCCAACATAAAACACTTACTTTGAAATACTCTAAAGTGACTAACATTCGGCTTTCTTCCTGTCCACATTTCATAAGGTGTTTTATCCTTCACAGATCTAGTTTCTATTCTATTTCTAATGTAAGAAGCACACTGAAAAGCTTCCCCCCAAAATTTCGGATCTACACCTTTATCCATCATCATAGACATAGCACATTCAGACAAGGTCCAATTGAGTCTTTCAGCCACACCATTCTGTTGCGGAGTGTAAGGAACACTAAACTCATGAGAAATTCCATTTTCTTTCAAGTATTCATCAAAGGCATTTGATACATACTCTCCACCGTTGTCAGATCGCAAAGCAAGGATCGGTTTTCCGTGAAGTTTCTCCGCCCAGATCCGGAAATGCTTGAAATTTGTGAAGACCTCGCTCTTCTCTTTCATAAAGTACACTCGGCTGAAACGTGAGTGGTCATCAGTGAAGGTAACAAGGTATTTCTTTCCACCAAGGGAAGGAACTTTGGCCGGTCCCCATACATCCGAGTGGATAAGGCCGAGAAGATCCTTTGCTCGATAATCTAAAGTTTGTGGTAGGGGAAGCTTATGAAGCTTTCCTAGAGCACAACCATCACAAACATGGGATTCCTTTTCACCAAGCTTGACACCTATATAATATTAGTCTTCACCATCTTTTCAAGCCTCTCATTATGAACATGCCCAAGCCTTTTATGCCACAAAACATTTTCAGAAGATCATTGGAGTACACAAAATCAACTTTATTAACCAGGTCCATCCAATACAACATGTTTGGGCCTCTAGTTCCCACTCAGGCTACTCTCCCATCCTTGCTTACTATCTTTTTGCCTTTGCTCTGAAGAACATCAAAACCTTTACTTTCTGCAACAGAGGTAGAAAACATTTTTTTCTTAAATTTAGGCACATATAACACATCATGCAAAGTTCTTTTTACAGCTTTGCCATCTATCTCACAATTCAGATCTATGCTACCCTTAGCATTAGCTTCCACCGTGGCACCACAAGCATAAAAGATTTGACGAGTAGGGATAGGTGTCATATCCTTGAAATAGGATTTGTTCCAACACATGTGGGAGGAACTTCCGGAGTCCATAATCCACCCGAGATCTTTCTCTCCCTCCATCATCTTTGCCATAGCAAAGAACTCGGTGTCATCAGTTTTAGGAAAACTAACAACCTCTGATTTCTCCTTCTCCATCTCCTTCACTGGCTCCTCTTCCTCCGCTGAAAAAGCTGCGGTTTTGCTCAGAGGTTTCGGTGTAAATGGAGCTCCTCTCACCTTCCATCCTTTGCGGTAAGAACCTGTTTCACACGCTTTTATATACAAAGGACAAAACTTGTACAAATGACCATTATTATAGCAATAGACACACCGTTCATATTGCTGAAAGGACTGATTTCCTTGAAATCTATTATCTCTCTGAAACTGAGCATTGTAAGCTACAGCTGGCTTTCCAGAATTAAATGCCAGCTGATTCGCTTCTTCTTCTAGCACATACTCTATAGCTGTAGCTAGATTCCACTGTGTCTTATCCAATTTTTTCAGTTCATCATAGGCACCTTTATACTCACTAGGAAGCCCCCTCACTAAAATCATTGCTTGGTGATACTCAGGAAATGAACCACCTGAACATGCATTTTCAGCAACTAGAAGTCTGAATTTATTGCAATATTCTGCCATGCTTCCGCCTGTATACTTATATTCCCAGATCTGCCCAGCAGTTATAATCTCATGTTGTGCATTAGCCCTAGAATATGTCTTTTTCAA
This sequence comes from Zygnema cylindricum, assembly GCA_037447655.1. Classification (NCBI taxonomy): domain Eukaryota; kingdom Viridiplantae; phylum Streptophyta; class Zygnematophyceae; order Zygnematales; family Zygnemataceae; genus Zygnema; species Zygnema cylindricum. The sequence continues at coordinate 185,485 of JBBHKE010000240.1, read as the reverse complement.
AGCATCCCAAATCTCTGATGCTTTAGAAGCCTGAATGTATGTCATATGCAGCTCTTTAGATATCATTAATTTTATCAAATGAAGAGCCTGCTCATTCTTTTGATCATAGTTTACATCAGTTTCTACCATAGATCCATTAACAACATCAAAAAGCTTCACTTGTACAAAATAAGACCTTACAAGATCTGCCTTATACAGATATTCTTTCCCATCAAAAACCGGAATTCGTGAAGGCGGGCCCGTGACCTGTTGTTCTGAGACAACAGCCGGAACCGAAGACGATGAGGATGCCGGTGTAGTCATCTCGGAACCAAACCAAGCAAGAAACTTTCACAAAAACCGGTCTGAAAAACAGCAACTTCAACAGTTGATAAAACCCAAACCAGAGACACAATAGCTCTGAAAATCTACCACAGTTTAGATAATATCAGGATGAACATACACACAAAATTACAAGTAATTCTGCCAACAGATCTGTGAGATATCCACAGATGAAAATGCCAAAACCAGGCTGTACAGTTTTTGACTACAAAATGTTAATACCTTCAAAGTTATCTAAGTCCTACTAATATACACCGAAGCCTATGCTGCTGAACGTACGGAGGCATACCAGCCGTACAATAAATACCTGCGGCTCGAACCGAACAAGGTACGTCATACAAAAAGATTCCTTTACTAATCAACTAACCACACAAAGACAAAAAATCTACTTAACTAGATATTTACAAAGGAGTAGGATTCTATATGCCACCTCATTTGTCGTGTATGTGGCTCACATGGACCAGCGTTTGTCGGCGGTCTCCCTCAGCCGCGTACATATCACATTCGGCACCGTAGACAAATCTACATGTGCCATTTTGTCCTCAAGTGTATCTATGCACAAACAATCGGATATTCTGGAGTGTCCTCTTTCTTGTAGTGACTTGTGTCTCGGGAGTGTATACAAAAGTGTACTCCCTACCGATCTAGTGGAACATCAATTCTGGTGTGTAATGAAACGAACTTACAACTAAACATATGCTAAGTCGTGAAACTCTCTCTCCCTCACACTCAAGGCATAGAGAGGACTAAAGCTTTCCAAAACAACAACTTGTACGGGTAGGGCAAGGAGATGTGCCTCGTCCAGATAGATTGCTAGTGGCAACGGAGGCTGTTGTTTTTAGGAAGATTCATTTTTGTACATACGTGCGCGTATTTGTGTTCGCACGTAATTATTGGAATTAATGTGGAGGCTTGAACAGATTTGTGGATTAAGGGAATAATTGTACGAATAAATTTAAAGTGACGTAGGGTACAAATTGAGTGACGCAAAGAAGCGTACGAAAAAAATACATATTGCGAAATAGAAATGGACGGCGGATCGCTTCGCGATCCGATTTGAAATATTCGAATTGTTTGAAAAAGTACGCCAGCCATACAAAACATAATGCAACAGACAGCATTTATTAAATGGGACGCCGCCGGTACGGAGCGTCGTATTTGACAGGTGTACTTTTAATTTGGCACGTGAGATTTACGGCAAAGTACGTGGTTGAAATTCTATGGGCTCCATTGCCACACAGAATTCGCAGATCAAAAGAAGCTAATCTAGATAGTGCCGACTCCAACTTGATATAAACCCAAATGATTGACCCCTTGACAATCAAAACCCCATTACAGCTTCACCCTGTGAAATAAGACTTTACAGAATGCAAAGTTAGAATATGAGATTTGGACACATTCTCCCACTTTGACTTTCCCTTAGAAATGCAGCCATCTAGGCAGGCAAAAGACTCTGACCGACTACACCCCTGTGTAGCTTGGACTACCCTGAATTCGCAGCAAAAAGAATCACTGAAATTGGTCAACTCAATTGATAGTTATGGCTCGCCAAAGTTTGCTATTTATACAAGGTGCTCTCTTGGAGAGGCGGCTTCCTACCAGAAATATTATAAGTCCTAAACCCCTCTCTAAACCCTCTAGAATTGAGGTACGCACCAATCACATTACTGTATAGTACATTAAGGTACAGATACCGGTGTACCTTTTGTACGGTCATTGTATGACATGGCTAAAAAGTCAACACATGTCCTATCTGGATTCGCTCTTATAATCTCCGGAATTCCTGCCTGCAAGTCTTATCTCTCCACGTGGCGCAAGGTCATGCCGCGTCAGAAAAATGGTACCGTACAAGAAAGTACAAGTGCCCGAGTACTTTATGTACGTACATTGTACGATGTCGTCATAGTGCGAGATTTGTCACTTCCGTATTTGTTTTCTGCCGTTCCGGAAATTCCTTAATCTCGTACGATGTTGCCACGTGTCATCTAGAGTGGCGGCGTCTGCAAACTACCAAATTGTTCTTTCCGCGATGTCGGCGCTAACCACGGCCGTCAGATTTACATCGTCATTTAAACGGACCGTCGAAATAAATGTCCGTACCATTTATTTCGTCCGGTACTAATAGTACAACTGTTTCTATGCCTTATATATTATAACCCAGCTAAATGGAAAACCCTACTTGTAAGTAAATAAATATCTATCAAACCCTATAAGTCCCATTACTAGTCCTAGACTAAATGGACAAAGCAAACGACTGCGGGACGTTTGACGGACGTTAGGTACCAAGATCAATTCCTAGGTCCGTCAAATACCTTTTTTAGTAAACATACCTATTATCTACTTCTGACTCTCTGGAGCGCTTAGGCAGCCGTGGCTCTAGCTCCCTTTCTAGCCTTCAGTGACTACAAGAAGTGTGGGGGCTTGGAGAAGGGAGTTAGAGGCAGACTGCCTCTACTCTTTTTCTATATAATAAAGACCTAGAAAATACCCAAATATCAACAGTGGTTTCATACGGACAGGATTTGGATAGTACGGTTTAATTTCGGCAGTGGTTCAAGCTACACGTGGAGGGGGGACGGTGTCCGCCAATATTTTCAAGGGATCGCATTATTTTTGATGACGTATTATTAAGTGGACCGTACATATTCGATGTCGGTTCACTACGTGGTATTGTCAACAAGTGACTAAGCAAGTTGTCACTTATAACGGGGATTTGTGGATGCATCGGTGTAAATATTTGAAACATCAATGTTTTGTCTTATTAGAAATAATAATTTAGTGTTGATTAAAATAGGTATATTTTACGTGATCAATGAGGGTATCGAAAGTTTAATTTGTGTGTCTTTGTGTGTCTTTATGTGTCGTATTTGCAGACACGTGTACGCTTACCATTGCTTGACTTTCAGGTGTGCGCTTAGGATTAATTTATTTCTTAGTAATGGGCTATTATAGTTAAATAGAACTTAATGACAGTTACGTAATTTATGTTGGTTATTTTGACACTTAGTGATTCGTTGACAGCTCACAAGTGTATATATATGAATGAGCTTTGTTAGGAATTAATCATCAATGCTGGTTAGAAAAGTATGGACCAAAGATGTAGTATTTTAGGGTTGTCGATTAGGTCATGCACTTTGAATGATATAATGATTATTTGATTATACTTTGATTATACTTTTGTTTATGTGTGATGCATTTGTTTGTTATTATTTATTTATGCTATTTTATATATGATTCATATGCATTGTTTATGCATTTGTCCTAGGGTTTGTTTATGTTGATTATTCTATCAAACCTTAGATGTTATCCTAAGGTTTGTTTATGTTGATTATTCCATCAAACCTTAGTTGTTGTCCTAAGGTTTGTTTATGTTGATTATTCCATCAAACCTTAGTTGAAGTATGTTAAATGGAGGATGCATTTCAAATGATTGTTCATTGACCTAGCTTCGCTTAGTTTTTTTGCATGATAGTATGGGTGGCTCCTGCGGTCTATTTTGGACCAAAGAACAACAAAGGCCATGGTAGAGGCAGACCGGAGGAGGGAGGTAGAAGCAGAACCAGAACCGGAGGAGACGGCCACTAGCGAGGCAGGGCCGGCGGAGACCAATGGAGGGGAGGGGTCAAAAAATTCACAAGACCCCGAGTACAACCCACTCCAAGAGGGGGATTAGGAGGATGAAGAAGACCATGAACTCTCCGACGCGGATGAGCCAGAACTGGAACCGACACCCCCACAGAAAGGGGAGCGTGCCTCGGATCTAGAGGTGATAAGGGATCCTAATAAAGAGAGCACCGCAAACGAGCAATCTTTGGAGAGTTTAGAAAAGAGGGTTGAGGCACAATATCCCAGCGCGGATGACGTTTTTGTTCTACGACGCGAAGAAGGGGAGACGGACGAGGAAAGTGAAAAAGGGGAAGAAATTCCCAACTACCTCTTCCCATTGCCTATCGACCCCCAACATCCAGACCTCGTCTTCAGTTTTGCCAAACGCTTCTATTAGGATCCTTCAAATTGGCCAGCAGCGTGGCGCACAGGAAAAATTGGGGATCCTATTAATATACGTGCCAGCGTGCCGTCCCACCCGGCGAGGAATTTCATGAGGACGAAGGACTTAGGGAATAACCATAAGGAATATGTGCAGTTGAACCCTCATGCCCTACCGTTCATGGAAGTAGTCGAACATCACTATCGATATCGTGTGGATGTCCCCGGGTTCCTCCGCAATTATCACCTGTCGGATGTCCGTCTTCATGACATCATTTCTCGGGCGGAGGTCACACCCGAGGTACAGGCACTCAAGGTGGCACAGAAGAACGCTCTCTAGCGGGCTCGAGCTGCCGAGAAACACGTATCCTTCAAACTAAGGAAGGTACCTCGGTGGGAACAGGCCGACGAGGTGGCGAAAGGAGCACGACGGATAGAAAAACGTGAAACTCCACCAGCCCCGGTACCAGAGGAACCTGCATCAACAGCCATTCCGCCGCAACCCGAAGCACCAGCGGCAGCACCGGAGGAAGGGAAGGACCAAGCTCAGGAGCGGATCACTCGAAAACGCTTGGCAGCGGCGGAACATCATATTGCCGTGCTGGAGACCCAATGTGAGCAAATTCAAAATCAACTTGACACTCTGCGATAGGAATTCGAGGAGTACCGTGAGGAGACATTCGGCATACTCCATCAACTTTAGTTTCCCTGAGTAAGGTTCAGCGGGACACTAAATCTTGAGTGGAAGGCACTGTAACAGGGTTAAAAAAATACGCACAATATTGTTAGTGGCGAGGCTGTTGCGGCTGCGGTCCACAGCAGTGCAGCTACGACTACAGAGTAGTCCAGAGCACAGCAGTTGCGACGCCAAAGTAGCACAGCAGAGCAACGTAGCAACTTAGTAGCGTAGTATAGCAACACAGCGTAGCAGCATAGCAACGCCGCAGAATGTAGATAAAACTGCATAGTTCTAGAAAGATAGTTTAGATAGATCTCGGTGGATCTTGAAGTCCACGTGTACATGTGTACAGTACTAGGTTGATAACGGATGGATAGTTTAAATAGTAAAGTAGATCTATTCAAGAGGTAGACTCTTTGAGTAGACCTTCGGAGCGAGCTTTCATCTTGTAATCTTTCTTCCGATTAATAAAGCTTAACCTTTATTCGTGAGTGTTGTGTACTGTTGCTGTTGCTACGAGGAGATCCTTGGAGTCTTTCCGCTGTGCATTATACTGTGTTGTGGTTATTACTATTTTTTCTTTTTACACCTCCCTTCTCCCTTCCTCCCTCCCTCCTCCCTTCTCCCTTCCCTCCTCCCCTCTCCTCTCCCTTCCCCCCTCCTTTCACCCTTCCCCCCTCCCTCCTCCCTTCTCCCCTCCCTCTTCCCTTCTCCCTTCTCCCTTCCCTTATCTTTTCCCCTCTTCCCCCTCCCTTCTTCCTTCCCCCCTCCCTTCTCCCTTCCTCCTCCTTCATTCCCTCCCCCCCTTCTCCCTCTCGTAAGGACATACCAGACTTGGAAACGTATATGAAAGGCTTCCGTTTGAGCACCAATGGGGTACACGGAAAATCGTCGAGCGACTTCAAGCTGTCCGACTACACGTAGCACCTTGCCAGCAGGTTACACGTGGGATTTTTTAGTAGACGCGTTGGTTTTCCTTTATTGCACGGATTGAATATTGTGCATTCTGAATGGACGAGTAGGAGGAGGAGCAGCAGGAGCAAAAATGTATGGAGATGCATTACCTCAGCGAGGAGATTGGCGAAAGGGTGTACTGCAGCAGGATGTGTCACACACTTTTTTTTCTGTTTTTTTTTCTAGTCTTGTTTGGGAGGAGAGGCAAGGAGGCTGGGCAACGCGGTGGTAGGATATGATTTTTTTTTGTCGTTAGTGGGAAGGACGAATGCGGTGGAGGTTTTATTTGTTGTCCAATGAGCAATCATACAGATATCAATTATCAATCAGACAGTCAGTGTTTACTTGCGTAAGATTGGAGAATCTTGGGAAATCTCCATTAAACATGTTTTATAAGTTAAGTAAAAAAAACGGAACGAAATGGTACAAATTTGTACAAAACCTAGAAATAATTATAAACAACGTCACTTTTTAGATCATGAAGGTACACCTTTATTTATGACTGGAATAAAAGCCGGAGTACATTTATCTTTTTGTCGTATTTTCACCGACAACTAACCGAGTTGTCGTAAGTTGCGCTGGTTCGCCGCCATCTGTTACACAATAGATTAAGGAAATTACTGTATGATATCAGATGTCGGACATTACCTTTGTTTGATTTAGGGTGAACCTCTATCAGGCGAAAAGTGAGGTTTATTACTCGAAAAATTGCATTTTCGTACATGGCCGTACAATTTTTTTTTTATATATATATTACATGAATACTAGAGATTTGTCAAGATTCTCCAAACTTTTGGGTGAAAATTTTGACTGTCCGATTTTGAGTTTTCCAAGCAAACGCTCCTTGTGTCCAATGTGTGGCAATCATAGAGGTTTCATTCATTAACATTTTGAAATATCTACGATTATGCATTATTTTTAGGGTTTTTTAAACTTTTCGTAAATTTCGTATACTTTTCGTGTACGGATATAATGTACGAAATTTCTAAAAAAAGGTTGAAAGTACACTGTGAATTGCTGTTAAAGTTACGAAGTCGATGTAGTTTCTCATGTTTTTAGAGTAGCCGCGAAAGTCGTGTTCACATATTCGATGCCTCAATATGTGAGAACACGATCTCGCGATTTTCTCTCGTTTTTTATGACTTATACTCTTTTCCGTGCGACGTAATTTCTCTTGTCGACGCCATAATCTGACACAAATTTTGTACTTCTGTATAGAACATAGTTCAAAAGTAGGCGTTTTTATGGTAGGCCTATCGTAGGCGCCTTTATCGTAAGTTGGGTTATGGGCTTTTCATATGATCTTCTTAGATCACTACTTTGATCAGTTGTCGTCCGATCATCTAAATGTGACAATAGTCTTATCGTAATTTGTGTTATGGGCTTTTCATGTGATGTTTTTGATCGCTACTTTTATCAGCGACCGTCCGATTGTCTAAATGTGACGGTTTAAATAAAAAATAACTCATAACTCACTGAAAAAAAAAATGTCCAAATGTTTTTCAAAATTTAGACATGAGATTTAATTCTCTATCGATCGATGTGCATCTCAACCCTGTTACTATTTTTTTTCATTTTGCGACCAATACAATATGGGTCTTAAGGTCATATTGTATGTTTTGCGTATAATAGGCATATTGGATGGGCCTACTTTCACCTACTTTTAAACTATGGTACAGAATAATGAGCAGTTCTAGTACGGACTGACACATTTTCCCTTGTCTTTTTCACTTGGAATCAAATTTGAGTACGCTTTTCCGTGCGACGCACTCAATTTTTCTTTTTGATGCCATTCTTTGACACATATTTTGTTTGTCTCTACAAAATAATAAGCATTTTTAGTACGGACTGACACATTTTTTTATTGCACTATCTATAAATATTTGACATTAGAATAATTAACGCTAGTTAAACACTACCAAATGTTGATGTAAACTTTTTTTTGAGTTAATTTCATTAACTGCAATTTTTTTAGCTACATGCGCATGATAGGCAATGAAAACACTAGGGAGCACTCTCTTTCATGTTAACAAAAAATCCGGTACATTAATACATGGGCCACATACCCTAAGTGAAACTCTGAGACCTCCATAAGTCCTCAGAGTGGACAGCTTCCAAGAAGCCTCTAGGATAATCCTGACCCCTTTGTGTTTAAGCAAAAATAACTGCCACCCTGGCAGACAAAAACTCTGACCAACTTCACCCCTGTGAAGTCAAGACTCCCCTGAGTCGATAGCAAAAAGAATCTCTGAATTTGCTCCCCTGAGCAGTAAGTTATGGAGGGTCAAAGTTGACCTTTTGTACAGAAGCTCTCTGGGAGAGGGGGTCCTATCTTCTAATTTTTCTAAGTCCTATCTCTCTCACAGACTCTATCTACTGATGTACGGAACCAATCAGAATTGAGTTCCGTACGCAAAAGTACAGCTGCCGGTGTACTTTATGTACGGACATTGTACGACATGGCCAAAATGTCGACACGTGTCAAATCCGGATTCGGTGCCATAATCTCCGGAGTTTCCACAATCCAACGGAATTTTGCCACGCGTCATCCGATGTGGCGATGGCCACAAACCGCCGAAATATTCCTCCGCGATCTCGGCGCTAATCCCGGCCGTCCGATTAAATTCGGCTTTAATCGTAGCCGTAATAAATACATGCGCGGTATTTGTTTCATTTACGAAACAAATGCGCGGTACTGATTTTTGTCCGTACCGTAAGTCGTACATTATATATTACTGGATCTATGTATCCCGTAATTAATTTCAGTTAAATGGTTTATCGCTTGTATACATATGTAAATAATTATCAAACTATATGCTATGTAACACTATCGCTAGAATAAACGGCTAAGGCTACCGGCTACTTCGTGTCTGCCGGCCGGCAGGTACAAGGATCAAATCTTGCCGCTGGCACATACATTTTAATTAAATATATAAACCCTAATATAAAATTCCCGTAAACCTCAGGATAGCCAAGGTAGCCATGGCTCTAGCTTCCTCTCCAATTTCTCAGTGACTGCGACAAGTTTGAGAGTTTGGAGAGAGAAGATAGAGATAGACTGCCTCGACTTCTATATTTCTTTTCAAACCTAGAAAATACTAATAAAACCATTAGTTTCTACACTCCCCTTATTTTCTAGTCAATCTTTAATTTCAGAGCACACTTCTCCCTGCAAAAAATTAGCTTAGGGGGAGGCACAGGTTTGGTCATCATATCTGCTACCATCTCACTATCTGGTCTGTACTCTAAACTGATTATTTTGTTTTCTACTTTCTCTCTAACAAAGCTGAGTCTGATGTCCATGTGTTTGGCTTTAAAATGGTGTTTAGGATTGGCAAAAATAGCGATTGCTGCCTGATTATCACAAAATATTTTCTGCACACCACTCTTAAGGTGACCAAGCTCACCAAGCAAAGACTTGACCCACATCAATTCTTTTACAGCTGAGCAAGAGGCCATATACTCAGCCTCCATGGTGGACTGAGCAATAACCTTTTGCTGTTTGCTACTCCAACAGCAAGCCCCATCACCCACAAATAATACATATCCAGAAGTACATCTCCTCATCGGAGCATCACCATAACTGGCATCACTCCAAGTAGTGATGTCAGTATTCTCCCCACCCAAATGCAACCATAGATCTCTAGTTCCTACCAAGTATCTAAAGACTCTCTTAGCTGCCTCCCAATCCTTCTTAGTGGGAGCATTTAGACTTCTACTCAGCACTCCTACAGCTGCAGCTAAATCCGGCCGGGTACAATTCATAAAATAGATTAGACTTCCCACTACTTGCCTGTAAGGAATAGTCTGCATGAACTTATGTTCTTCAGGAGATAATTCCTCGTCTAAGACTATGACTCCTTCTTCCTCACTCCCCTCACTTCCCTTCTTCAATTCCATTGGAGTTGTACAACTATTAGCTTTATCCATTTGAAATTTTTCAAGCATGTTCCCTATTGCTTCCTTTTGAGTCAATCTTATAATTTTTCTTTTTCGGTCTCTCTCTACTTGAATTCCCAAAATATATTTTGCTTCCCCCATATCCTTCATTTCAAATCTCCCCTTAAGATCGGTTTTCAGTTTATTAATTTTTTCCATTGATTTACTTAAAACAAGCAAATCATCAACATAAATTGCAATAAATATAAAACCTTCCTCATCTTCGAAAATATAGATTGAGTGATCTGAGCTGATCCGAATATATCCTAGACCGGTAAGAAACTCATCAAGCTTCTTATTCCACTGTCGGGGCGCCTGTTTCAAACCATAAAGAGATTTAATCAGCCGGCATACCTTACTCTCCTCTCCTTCTTCCACAAACCCTTCGGGTTGTCGCATGAAGATCTCCTCTTCCAATTCTCCATGCAAAAAGGTTGTTTTGATGTCCATCTGGTGCACTTCCATGTCTTCCGCCGCTGCTAAACTGAGAAGTATGCGGACGGAGGGAAATCTGACCACCGGGGCAAAGGTTTCCTCGTAGTCAATTCCTTCCTTTTGTGTAAATCCCTTTGCCACTAATCTGGCCTTGTAGCGCTCGATTGTGTTATCTGGGTTCAGTTTTAGTTTGAAAACCCACTTACAACCGATTGGTTTTCGGTTAGGTGGACAATCCACCAGCTCCCAAGTATCGGCTGCCATAATTGAGGCCATCTCTTCATTAATGGCTGTCTTCCACCGATTTCTTTCTGGACAATTCATCGCCTCTCCATAAGTTTGAGGTTCATCTTGATGAGATAGTTTAGTTACCTTGTTATTAACCTATTTTTCTTGCAGTCTTTTGCTACTTCTCCTCCCCCCTTCAAAATCTGAGGCCAGAATAGATGGTTTTCGTGGATTCTTTCGAACAAACTCGGCTTCTCCCCTATCCCTTGATTCCGAATCAATTTCCACCACGTCTTCCGCTTCGAGTAGAGTTGTCACTGGAGTTTCCATAGCCGAGTCCTTTTCTATCTGATTTGTTCCTGCAAGAATGTCATCGTCTCTAAAACCTGGATAGTTAGGAAGCTCAAAGTCATCAGAATTTTCTGACTCAAATCTGATTTTTACTGACTTTGTATATTTGAAGGGATCCACAGACTTTCCTTCATCCATAACTACTAGATGCTTTACTAAGATTATATCTTCTCTTTTTAGATCATAAACTCTATATCCTTTAACATCCTCATCATATCCTAATAAGTATCCCGGTTTTCCTTTAGGATCTAGCTTCCAATTGGACCGATCAGTATCTAGACTGAATACTTGACTGCCGAAAACCTTTAAATGAGATAAGTCTGGTTTCCGGCCTGTCCATCTCTCATAAGGTGTTTGATCTTTTATAGCTGAAATAAGAACTCTATTTTTGAGGTAATTAGCACAGTTCATTGCTTCTGCCCAAAACCTTTTTCCTATCTTCTTATCCGACAACATACTTCTAGCACTATCACTTAGTGTTCTATTTAACCTTTCAGCTACCCCATTCTGTTCAGGATTTTCTGGCACTGTCTTTTGGTGTTGAACCCCATCTTCCCTCAAAAAATCCTCAAACTGGTTAGAAGTATACTCTCCACCATTGTCACTCCTTACTCTCTTGATTGGAGTTTCATGGAGTTTTTCGCTCCATGCTTTATATTGTCTAAAACAGTCCTCAGCCTCTGACTTGTTTTTCAAAAAATATACTCGGGAATACCGAGACCAATCATCAGTTATAGTCATCATAAATCTCTTCCCCCCCGGTGAGGGCACTCTAGCTGGTCCCCAAATATCTGTGTGTACTAGATCTAGAAGTTTTTCTCACTTGTAGGTGGCTGTTTTTGGAAAGGGTAATCTGTGTGCTTTACCTTGAGCACACCCACTACAATCACTTATATCATCACTCTCACTGAACTGAATCCCTTCCACCACTCCCATCTTTTTCATCTCTCTTAACTTATCTAGATTCACATGCCTAAGCCTCTTATGCCACATCATAATATCATGAACACCAGCATAATAAAGTTTCTTCGTTTCATTACTTAAGATCAGCCTAAACATCCCATGGCTACCTTTCTCAGCAATGAAATAGACATCCTCCTCAAAACTAGCAGTAAAGACTCCTTCCCTAGTGCTAGTGAAAAAACCCTTATCATCTAATACTGATGTAGAGATAAGGTTTTTGTTCAGCTCCGGAATAAACAATACATCGGAGAATGTTAATATGGATGTCTTTCCTTCTACTAACACTTTCAGATCTACCAATCCTACAAGAGTAGTGGTGACTATCCTCCCATCCCCGTACTCTATCTCTACGGTGGGAATCTTTCTTATCTTAGTGAAGAGGTGTCTATCCTTACACATGTGCATTGAGGCACCTGAATCTATAATCCAGCCTGCTTCACCTTTCAATCCACCGTAAGCACATTTCTGCCTTCGTGGAATTTCAACCTCAGTTTTAGCCTCCAACTCCTCATCCAATAGGAGCTCATCGTCCTCGTCCTCGGATTCCGCCTCAAGTACCTGTGTGACAAGGGCCTTTTTCTTTCCTCTCGAAGTACCACCGGTCTGCCCCTCCTTTAACCGAAGCTCGGTTAGCTTGGTGCACTCTGCCGTATAGTGCCTTGGTTTCTTACAAAAATGACATAAGCCTTTGGGAGCCCTTGGTTCGAACTCGCCAACCTGTTTTTTCTGCTCCATACCCCCATAGTTTCTAATGGTTTCCGGGAATCCTTGTTCCTCCAATCGGTCGCAATTGCCAAGGCTTGGCCACTCTTTCCTCCCCTTCGGATCTCAATCGTATTCTCTCGAACGAGAATCATCCCTACCACTGAGTTCCATATCCACCTTGAGTCCGGCAAGTCCTGCACATGGTTGACTATGTTCTCGAACTCATCAGGTAACTTCATTAGTAAACAGTTAACTTTTTCTTTTTCACTAAAAACTTTACCCGCACTCTCTAGCTCCATGAAGAGTGTAGCAAGCTCATTGCAAAAATCCAACATATTTCCCCCTTTGTATACATACTCCTTAACTTTCTGATCAGCCAACTGTTGTTGCTGAATCGTACCACTTCGGTACATCTCTATGAGAGCCATCCAAAGATCGGATGCCCTCTCTACCTGCAAATGAGGACATGCAAGTCCTTGAGTGAGATGGCGTAGGATGAAGTGCTTTGCCGCCATATTGTTGAAGTCCCAGGTTTCAGTATCATTCTCCTCGTTCCTCGGAATAGGTGACATGAATGCTAAACCAGTTGCTATTGGTGTGGTCGCCTCCTTCTCCTTTCCTTTGTCCACCACCTCTCCTTCCTTTGTTTCCTCCTTTGAAGGTGAATCCTCTTTCTTGGTGAATCTGCTTCCTTTAAACCCTGGAGGAATTCCAAGACTTGATGGACGCCCCAATCGTCCACTCACTATCCCCCAAAACCTTTTTTCGCATAGAGCTCCTATCATCATACTTTCCTAGTATATGAAGCCAGTTCCATTAAAGATTGGTACCCTAGAGGGTGGGCCCATAACCTGAAACTCTGAGACCTCCATAAGTCCTCAGAGTGGACAGCTTCCAAGAAGCCTCTAGGATAATCCTGACCCCTTTGTGTTTAAGCAAAAATAACTGCCACCCTGGCAGACAAAAACTCTGACCAACTTCACCCCTGTGAAGACAAGACTCCCCTGAGTCGATAGCAAAAAGAATCTCTGAATTTGCTCCCCTGAGCAGTAAGTTATGGAGGGTCAAAGTTGACCTTTTGTACAGAAGCTCTCTGGGAGAGGGGGTCCTATCTTCTAATTTTTCTAAGTCCTATCTCTCTCACAGACTCTATCTACTGATGTACGGAACCAATCAGAATTGAGTTCCGTACGCAAAAGTACAGCTGCCGGTGTACTTTATGTACGGACATTGTACGACATGGCCAAAATGTCGACACATGTCAAATCCGGATTCGGTGCCATAATCTCCGGAGTTTCCACAATCCAACGGAATTTTGCCACGCGTCATCCGATGTGGCGATGGCCACAAACCGCCGAAATCTTCCTCCGCGATCTCGGCGCTAATCCCGGCCGTCCGATTAAATTCGGCTTTAATCGTAGCCGTAATAAATACATGCGCGGTATTTGTTTCATTTACGAAACAAATGCGCGGTACTGATTTTTGTCCGTACCGTAAGTCGTACATTATATATTACTGGATCTATGTATCCCGTAATTAATTTCAGTTAAATGGTTTATCGCTTGTATACATATGTAAATAATTATCAAACTATATGCTATGTAACACTATCGCTAGATTAAACGGCTAAGGCTACCGGCTACTTCGTGTCTGCCGGCCGGCAGGTACAAGGATCAAATCTTGCCGCCGGCACATACATTTTAATTAAATATATAAACCCTAATATAAAATTCCCGTAAACCTCAGGATAGCCAAGGTAGCCATGGCTCTAGCTTCCTCTCCAATTTCTCAGTGACTGCGACAAGTTTGAGAGTTTGGAGAGAGAAGATAGAGATAGACTGCCTCGACTTCTATATTTCTTTTCAGACCTAGAAAATACTAATAAAACCATTAGTTTCTACACTCCCCTTATTTTCTAGTCAATCTTTAATTTCAGACCACACTTCTCCCTGCAAAAAATTAGCTTAGGGGGAGGCACAGGTTTGGTCATCATATCTGCTACCATCTCACTATCTGGTCTGTACTCTAAACTGATTATTTTGTTTTCTACTTTCTCTCTAACAAAGTTGAGTCTGATGTCCATGTGTTTGGCTTTAAAATGGTGTTTAGGATTGGCAAAAATAGCGATTGCTGCCTGATTATCACAAAATATTTTCTGCACACCACTCTTAAGGTGACCAAGCTCACCAAGCAAAGAATTGACCCACATCAATTCTTTTACAGCAGAGCAAGAGGCCATATACTCAACCTCCATGGTGGACTGAGCAATAACCTTTTGCTGTTTGCTACTCCAACAGCAAGCCCCATCACCCACATATAATACATATCCAGAAGTACATCTCCTCATCGGAGCATCACCATAACTGGCATCACTCCAAGTAGTGATGTCAGTATTCTCCCCACCCAAATGCAACCATAGATCTCTAGTTCCTACCAAGTATCTAAAGACTCTCTTAGCTGCCTCCCAATCCTTCTTAGTGGGAGCATTTAGACTTCTACTCAGCACTCCTACAGCTGCAGCTAAATCCGGCCGGGTACAATTCATAAAATAGATTAGACTTCCCACTACTTGCCTGTAAGGAATAGTCTGCATGAACTTCTGTTCTTCATGAGATAATTCCTCGTCTAAGACTATGACTCCTTCTTCCTCACTCCCCTCTCTTCCCTTCTTCAATTCCATTGGAGTTGTACACCTTTTAGCTTTATCCATTTTAAATTTTTCAAGCATGTTCCCTATTGCTTCCTTTTTAGTCAATCTTAAAATTTTTCTTTTTCGGTCTCTCTCTACTTGAATTCCCAAAATATATTTTGCTTCCCCCATATCCTTCATTTCAAATCTCCCCTTAAGATCGGTTTTCAGTTTATTAATTTTTTCCATTGATTTACTTAAAACAAGCAAATCATCAACATAAATTGCAATAAATATAAAACCTTCCTCATCTTCGAAAACATAGATTGAGTGATCTGAGCTGATTCGGATATATCCTAGACCGGTAAGAAACTCATCAAGCTTCTTATTCCACTGTCGGGGCGCCTGTTTCAAACCATAAAGAGATTTAATCAGCCGGCATACCTTACTCTCCTCTCCTTCTTCCACAAACCCTTCGGGTTGTCGCATGAAGATCTCCTCTTCTAATTCTCCATGCAAAAAGGCTGTTTTGATGTCCATCTGGTGCACTTCCATGTCTTCCGCCGCTGCTAAACTGAGAAGTATGCGGACGGAGGGAAATCTGACCACCGGGGCAAAGGTTTCCTCGTAGTCAATTCCTTCCTTTTGTGTAAATCCCTTTGCCACTAATATGGCCTTGTAGCACTCGATTATGTTATTTGGGTTCAGTTTTAGTTTGAAAACCCACTCACAACCGATTGGTTTTCGGTTAGGTGGACAGTCCACCAGCTCCCAAGTATCGGCTGCCATGATTGAAGCCATCTCCTCATTGATGGCTGTCTTCCACCGGTTTCTTTCTGGACAAGTCATCGCCTCTCGATAAGTTTGAGGTTCATCTTCATGAGATAGTTTAGTTACCTTGTTATTAACCTGTTTTTCTTGCAGTCTTTTGCTGCTTCTACTCCCTCCCTCAATATCTGAGGCCGGAATAGATGGTTTTCGTGGATTCTTTCGAACAAACTCGGCTTCTCCCCTATCCCTTGATTCCGAATCAATTTCCACCACGTCTTCCGCTTCGAGTAGAGTTGTCACTGGAGTTTCCACAGCCGAGTCCTTTTCTATCTGATTTGTTCCTGCAAGAATGTCATCGTCTCTAAAACTTGGATAGTTAGGAAGCTCAAAGTCATCAGAATTTTCTGACTCAAATCTGATTTTTACTGACTTTGTATATTTGAAGGGATCCACAGACTTTCCTTCATCCATAACTACTAGATGCTTTACTAAGATTATATCTTCTCTTTTTAGATCATAAACTCTATATCCTTTAACATCCTCATCATATCCTAATAAGTATCCCGGTTTTCCTTTAGGATCTAGCTTCCAATTGGACCGATCAGTATCTAGACTGAATACTTGACTGCCAAAAACCTTTAAATGAGATAAGTCTGGTTTCCGGCCTTTCCATCTCTCATAAGGTGTTTGATCTTTTATAGCTGAAGTAAGAACTCTATTTTTGAGGTAATTAGCACAGTTCATTGCTTCTGCCCAAAACCTTTTTCCTATCTTCTTATCCGACAACATACTTCTAGCACTATCACTTAGTGTTCTATTTAACCTTTCAGCTACCCCATTCTATTCAGGATTTTCTGGCACTGTCTTTTGGTGTTGAACCCCATCTTCCCTCAAAAAATCCTCAAACTGGTTAGAAGTATACTCTCCACTATTGTCACTCCTTACTCTCTTGATTGGAGTTTCATGGAGTTTTTCGCTCCATGCTTTATATTGTCTAAAACAGTCCTCAGCCTTTGACTTGTTTTTCAAAAAATATACTCGGGAATACCGAGACCAATCATCAGTTATAGTCATCATAAATCTCTTCCCCCCCGGTGAGGGCACTCTAGCCGGTCCCCAAATATCTGTGTGTACTAGATCTAGAAGTTTTTCTCACTTGTAGGTGGCTGTTTTTGGAAAGGGTAATCTGTGTGCTTTACCTTGAGCACACCCACTACAATCACTTATATCATCACTCTCACTGAACTGAATCCCTTCCACCACTCCCATCTTTTTCATCTCTCTTAACTTATCTAGATTCACATGCCCAAGCCTCTTATGCCACATCATAATATCATGAACACCAGCATAATAAAGTTTCTTCGTTTCATTACTTAAGATCAGCCTAAACATCCCATGGCTACCTTTCTCAGCAATGAAATAGACATCCTCCTCAAAACTAGCAGTAAAGACTCCTTCCCTAGTGCTAGTGAAAAAACCCTTATCATCTAATACTGATGTAGAGATAAGGTTTTTGTTCAGCTCCGGAATAAACAATACATCGGAGAATGTTAATATGGATGTCTTTCCTTCTACTAACACTTTCAGATCTACCAATCCTACAAGAGTAGTGGTGACTATCCTCCCATCCCCGTACTCTATCTCTACGGTGGGAATCTTTCTTATCTTAGTGAACAGGTGTCTATCCTTACACATGTGCATTGAGGCACCTGAATCTATAATCCAGCCTGCTTCACCTTTCAATCCACCGTAAGCACATTTCTGCCTTCGTGGAATTTCAACCTCAGTTTTCGCCTCCAACTCCTCATCCAATAGGAGCTCATCGTCCTCGTCCTCGGATTCCGCCTCAAGTACCTGTGTGACAAGGGCCTTTTTCTTTCCTCTCGAAGTACCACCGGTCTGCCCCTCCTTTAACCGAAGCTCGGTTAGCTTGGTGCACTCTGCCGTATAGTGCCCTGGTTTCTTACAAAAATGACATAAACCTTTGGGAGCCCTTGGTTCGAACTCGCCAACCTGTTTTTTCTGCTCCCTACCCCCATAGTTTCTGATTGGTTTCCGGGAATCCTTGTTCCTCCAATCGGTCGCTGTTGCCAAGGCTTGGCCACTCTTTCCTCCCCTTCGGATCTCAATCGTATTCTCTCGAACGAGAATCATCCCTACCACTGAGTTCCATATCCACCTTGAGTCCGGCAAGTCCTGCAAACGGTTGACTATGTTCTCGAACTCATCAGGTAACTTCATTAGTAAACAGTTAACTTTTTCTTTTTCACTAAAAACTTTACCCGCACTCTCTAGCTCCATGAAGAGTGTAGCAAGCTCATTGCAAAAATCCAACATATTTCCCCCTTTGTATACATACTCCTTAACTTTCTGATCAGCCAACTGTTGTTGCTGAATCGTACCACTTCGGTACATCTCTATGAGAGCCATCCAAAGATCGGATGCCCTCTCTACCTGCAAATGAGGACATGCAAGTCCTTGAGTGAGATGGCATAGGATGAAGTGCTTTGCCGCCATATTGTTGAAGTCCCAGGTTTCAGTATCATTCTCCTCGTTCCTCGGAATAGGTGACATCAATGCTAAACCAGTTGCTATAGGTGTGGTCGCCTCCTTCTCCTTTCCTTTGTCCACCACCTCTCCTTCCTTTGTTTCCTCCGTTGAAGGTGAATCCTCTTTCTTGGTGAATCTGCTTCCTTTAAACCCTGGAGGAATTCGAAGACTTGATGGACGCCCCAATCGTCCACTCACTATCCCCCAAAACCTTTTTTCGCATAGAGCTCCTATCATCATACTTTCCCAGTATATGAAGCCAGTTCCATTAAAGATTGGTACCCTAGAGGGTGGGCCCATAACCTGAAACTCTGAGACCTCCATAAGTCCTCAGAGTGGACAGCTTCCAAGAAGCCTCTAGGATAATCCTGACCCCTTTGTGTTTAAGCAAAAATAACTGCCACCCTGGCAGACAAAAACTCTGACCAACTTCACCCCTGTGAAGACAAGACTCCCCTGAGTCGATAGCAAAAAGAATCTCTGAATTTGCTCCACTGAGCAGTAAGTTATGGAGGGTCAAAGTTGACCTTTTGTACAGAAGCTCTCTGGGAGAGGGGGTCCTATCTTCTAATTTTTCTAAGTCCTATCTCTCTCACAGACTCTATCTACTGATGTACGGAACCAATCAGAATTGAGTTCCGTACGCAAAAGTACAGCTGCCGGTGTACTTTATGTACGGACATTGTACGACATGGCCAAAATGTCGACACATGTCAAATCCGGATTCGGTGCCATAATCTCCGGAGTTTCCACAATCCAACGGAATTTTGCCACGCGTCATCCGATGTGGCGATGGCCACAAACCGCCAAAATCTTCCTCCGCGATCTCGGCGCTAATCCCGGCCGTCCGATTAAATTCGGCTTTAATCGTAGCCGTAATAAATACATGCGCGGTATTTGTTTCATTTACGAAACAAATGCGCGGTACTGATTTTTGTCCGTACCGTAAGTCGTACATTATATATTACTGGAACTATGTATCCCGTAATTAATTTCAGTTAAATGGTTTATTGCTTGTATACATATGTAAATAATTATCAAACTATATGCTATGTAACACTACCGCTAGATTAAACGGCTAAGGCTACCGCTACTTCGTGTCTGCCGGCCGGCAGGTACAAGGATCAAATCCTGCCGCCGGCACATACATTTTAATTAAATATATAAACCCTAATATAAAATTCCCGTAAACCTCAGGATAGCCAAGGTAGCCATGGCTCTAGCTTCCTCTCCAATTTCTCAGTGACTGCGACAAGTTTGAGAGTTTGGAGAGAGAAGTTAGAGATAGACTGCCTCGACTTCTATATTTCTTTTCAGACCTAGAAAATACTAATAAAACCATTAGTTTCTACACTAAGTTGTTTGAGTACTTTTGTTGAAATTTTCGCATTATTATTTTAAAATTAAGTCAAAGTCGGTCAACGCATTTTAAAAAATATGAAATTTTGAATTACGCGCATATGCATTCTTAAACAAAATACTTTTCCGTACGCGTTGTATGAATGAAACATCTATGGTGGTTAGTCTCCTCAACTGTCTTCAGGAGGAGACTTGTCGGATACTGGACGTGTCTATTGGTACACTTGGAAACAAAAATGAATCTTGGCAGACAAGCGATGACAACCTCACAATTGCCAAAGACCACTTCGTACAGGGCATATTTGAAAGCGACGAAAGCATCTTTGACGTAGGATCTCTCTCTCTCACGACTCTTTTCCTTGGTGGGAAGGACTTTGCGTACAAAACATAATGGCAAACGATAAAGTACAAATTTCCATTTTGAAAATGATTTCAAAACTGTTGGTAAAACGAAATGACAAGAACGTACAAATTGTACATTCGCGTAGCGCTAGAAGATATTTAAATCTGCGTTCGTTGGTACATACGCCGTTTAAATTTTGTGTTATTTGAATCTTTTAATATTCTTTGTCGGCTGAACAAGATCTTACGTTGTTCCAATCTCAACAATCTCACAGGCAGAACCCGATGGAGAAGTGATACAAATATTACAGCCTCGATGGCACAGCCTGATGGAGAAGTGATACAGATATTAATGCCACTAAATGTCTTTGTAGAATTACTGGAAATGCCTGAAAGAAGTTCACCCTTAAAAAAACATTTGGGCTCTTTTGTATCCAGTTGTTAACTCCGCGCTATCCACAATGATGTGTCTTGAATATTTTTTGGATTTTGTGTCTTTTCATAGGAAAAATTGGCCATTCAACATATGTTTTTATTGGTTTATTTGAGGTTGGAGTTGTGTTCTCTAACGTGTTTGCTTTTATTCGATAATAGCGAACTTTACGTTTTGCCCATTTTGTGCGCATTTAAATTTGGTTACCGAATCTACTTTGTATTCTAAAGGAAAATTATCTGTACACGTTTTTCAATAATGTGCAAGAACAAATGAGGGTACTTTTGCATGTAACCAAAACTTAGTCTTGTTACTTTGTTTTTTAGCGAAGATTCTCCGCACAGCTTTCACAGCATTCGTTTGTAAAGAAATGAAATCGTAACTTTAGATTGTGACAGATGTAGATGTGGGTGTAATTTGTGACGATTGTAGATGAGGACAAAACTCGCGACAATTGATGACGTTTACAAAATGGAGACGGTTGTAGACGACTAGCTACTTGTGACATTGTATATGTTTAGGGTTTGTGACATTTTGACGTCACGCATACTTATGATAGCATCGACGTCACTAATTCCAAAACATCCTTCCATGGTTTCCCGCTTTTGTTTTTTCGTCTGTTCTCACTCTACTTGCCATCTAAATAAGCTAAAAGACAGCCAAAATAAATGTTTTTTATAGATTTTTCACTTGATACCTTTCTTGCTTTTTTTCATTGCAAAGATTGTGAGATAGACACATTAGTGCGAGAGGGGGAGAGAGAGAGAGGCGCTTTCACGGACTTCGCTTTTGCTAAATGGCGTCCGTTGGTCGAAACCCCCTCCACAACCCCTGTACGGAAAACGCACTTGAAAAGCGCAGTGGGGTTTTTTTTTGGTAATCCGCGCACAAAAAATGTCAAAAAAATCGACATGTGCGACAATATCTGCCTATTCGCTCACCACATGTAATTATACTTAAAATCACCTCGCAAGGTGATTTTATATAAAGTTTGAAGATGAACTGAAGGGACGTGAAATTGGGTCGAAACGCGTTAGACGACAAACTAAATCGCGCTAGACGACAAACTAGATCGCGCTAGACGACAAATTGTAGTACATATATAGTTTCAAGGTAACGCAACTCGTACTGCTGTAATTTCAATTTTTTGGTACGGCTGCGGATTTTCAAGTTATTTTCTAAGTTATGGAGGAAAACGACAGAAATAACTGTAATTTTAGCACATGAAAAAGTACTCGGACTAGACAATTTACTTTGTTTGTTAGCGTAGATTCTCTTTAAACGGTTTTCATGGATCACATTGTGTAACAACTCAATTGTTACGTACGGGTGTGACAATTGTATAAGTTGACAATGCCCGTGACGGTTGTCAACGTCTACACTCTGTGATGACGCAAGTCAGTTGTTGTAATTGCTTGTGGCATCCCATGTCTTCTTTTGACATGAGATTATCAATACAAAAAAGAGCGCTCAGATTTGATTTCCAGTGATAAAGACAGAGGAAAATCACGCGAAACCTATTCTTACATGTTCAAACGTTGACTATGTGAATAGTGACTATATCGGCTACTCTATGGAAAAATGTACCCAAATTAGGGTGAAATGTTTGTTGGCGAAAGGCCAAAAACCCAAATTCAAGTTAACAACACTAAATATTTTTTTACACTAATTCTTTATGAACTATAATAGCCATTCACGTTGTAGTACGTTAAGTTTTGTCTTGTAATTTTGATATTGCTTGTCTTTATGCTATCGCTGGTCCTCAATCTAAAAAGATTGTTCAGGTGTAAAGACGACAGTTGGCTGAATTTTGGAAGTTTCCGGGCGGAGCACGATCTCACGTGTCGCACTATTTTTGAGTTGCTAGCATACGGGAGTTGTAGGGTTAGAATGCAATCTATTGGAATCAGGTCAAAATTTAGCCTTTGGACGAAGTAGGAGAGAGAGGGGTGAAGAAAAATAGTAAATAACATTTTGTATTATGAGGGAAATTCTATTTTTCCGTAATATCTTTCAATGTCAATTTGTAATTTTGCTTCGTTTTAGTAGAAGTCCATCTTTTTTTTTATGCCGATTTTTTTTTCCCCTTATGTCTTTCATTGTCAATTTAATGTGATATAATGTTGCTTAATTTGAGTGTTTCGGTATTAATGTCTTTTATTTGGTGAACATTGAGGTGATAATAAATCCTATCAGACCGAAGGATCTTAAGACGATGAGGTTGTCGCCTCGAAAGGAATTGGACGGATGCAAATCTGCATGGGTTCACTCCTTGCTAATAACTTACTCTAATAACGGTTGGCAATATATTACACTTACACTCTTCGATACATGTTTTCCTAGCCCTAAAAATCTTGTCATTCGTCGCGATAACATTTGGTTGAATTCATCATTTAAGTACAATACTAGTACAACAATATCGCGACGGGGAGGGGGGGTTTTGGATTTTTTTTCACAGTACATTACGCACCAAAGTACGGAATTACCGTGGGTAGTTATAAGCCTGATATTTATCAGGAATCCATTGCAATATATTGGAAATACATAGATGATTCCTTCACCGATATATCGCACCAATATATCGATTATCGATAGGTTAAGAAAGGTACATATTGGTTGTCAACAAATGGCTACCAATACACAAATCTACACTACTGCATGCAATTTAGCCGACTACGTGATGAGGATTCATTAAAAAAAAAGGTCGATTCTTATGCCATGTCCTTGAAAGAATATTGATAGATTTTACAGTTGAGGTATTATTCAAAAAAACAAAAACTTCAGAGTACGGCATGGTACAACAACATAAGATAAACTCACCCTCATAGAGAAAGTTTGAATGTAAAATATCAAAATTATTTTTGTTTTCATATTGTTTGTATTTAAGGGAAAACCCAAAACTATTGCATCTCCAGCGATGAGAAATATAGTCGAATGAGAAATCATGAATGAATGGCATTCTCTCCTTACATGTACATATTGACCTTTTGACACATCATGAAATTGGATCCTGGATAAATTGGGGTTCATTTTTTCTTGGCGAAAGGTTTTAAACCAAGATTAGAGCTAATAACTCTAATTGTTCTTTTACACTAGTTATTTCTTAATGTTAATAGTGATTCACGTTGTACTGTACTGTCGCCCATGTGGCAAGGCGTAAGTTTTGCGTGCCGACGAAGTTCCATATATGTCATAACAAAGACCACTATGAACCACTACACTGTGAATCGCTATTAGTGTTTATAACGCTAATTCATCGCCCCCAAATTTTGACCCAAAATCTTAAATAGAGTTCATAATTCTAAAAAGTTTTTAACATTATTTTAGGTACCACAGTTATTAAGGTTAATAACTGTAATGTAGTGACGTTTTAAGTAGTGTGGTGAACGAACCATTCAGTTCTGTACCATTTTGTAATTTAATAAGTAAAAAAGTAAAGAAAAAAGTTTAATACAGTCGCGCGCGCATGTGACTGTGCACTCGAAAACGTTTGACAAAAAAAGTGTGACATTACATGATTCATGGTGTAGCGTTAACATTTAACAGCTTGAAGATTTCCAGCACTTGCGGATGTCAGAATCACGCGACAACGTACAATTTCAAGCATTTTATACGTTTATAGCATAGTTCAAAAGTAGGTGGGCCCGTACAATATGCCTATTGTATGCAAAACATACAATATGACCTTAAGACCCATATTGTATTCGGACCTATTCGAACCAATTAAATCATTCGGATCAAATTTTTTTATTTACACCGTCAGATTCGAGCGATCGGACGGTCTGTGATCAAAGTTGCCATCTAATAAGTTCATATGAAAAGCCCATAACACAACTTACGATAAAGGCGCCGACCAAAGGCCTACCATAAAAACGCCTACTTTTGAACTATGGTTTAAAGATCTTAATTGCCGACAATATTTACAGGAAAAAACACAAATTAGAATTATTGATAAATTAGAGTTTTTTTTTTTTTTAATTGAAAATCCCTAATTAGCGTTAATAACGTTAATTGTCTTTTAGCTCTAATTATTTCATAACTCTTATAGCGATTCAAGGTGTACATGTAAAACCGTACAGTATTCGATGCAACCGTACAATCAACAAAATGTAGAACCGAACTTCGGAAATGGGAATTCAAGATTTCCGACACGAACTGACATGTCAGCAGACGTATATAACTTCACGAATCGCCAGTTAGACGTTTCCGACAGAACCGAAAGGTGTTGCACTTCAGCGGAGCGTTGATTCGCGCGATTCTACTATGTACATCTAACAATGAGGAACAACTATAGTCGTGATAGAAATAAAAAAAACTTGGAATATTTGTGCACAGTTATGCACACAAGGTTAGAATTGCCAAATTTTAGGACATCAACCGGTTTTTGAAAATCTTGAATTTAGGATAATCCAACACATACGATTTTTTTCAATTTCCAACATCCCTACGAAGAATTTCACAATCTCACACAAAATTTTGAAATTTGTGAAGCATCTCAATCATTTCCAAACATCTCCCATTTCAAAATGAAAACATAAAAAAAAACACAGGCATTCAAACGTTAACCAAAAATGCAAAATATAGTCCTTTTGAGAAAAACAGAAATGAACAGACGCTAATCTTTTCAGCTTACGAAGGTTGGTGAACTTCAATAAAATTTCACCTAGAAAAATAATTTCTTTCACTCCCATGACAAGGAACTAGCTAGCATTTCCCCTTTTACAACCAAAATGAAAACAGATCCCCGAAGATTGACCACTTGACCTTTCTTTTCGTATTACCCATTTGTTGAAACACCCTCAAAGACGTATTTTCCCCACAGTCTCTCACACTCTCTCCCCCTCCCTCTCTCTCTCTCTCACCCTATTCCTCTCTCACTCTGTGTCTCTCTCCCCCTCCCTCTGTCTTTTGAAACTCTGAGACCTCCATAAGTCTTCAGAGTGGACAGCTTCCAAGAAGCCTTTAGGATAATCCTGACCCCTTTGTGTTTAAGCAAAAATAACTGCCACCCTGGCAGACAAAAACTCTGACCAACTTCACCCCTGTGAAGAAAAGACTCCCCTGAGTCGATAGCAAAAAGAATCTCTGAATTTGCTCCCCTGAGCAGTAAGTTATGGAGGGTCAAAGTTGACCTTTTGTACAGAAGCTCTCTGGGAGAGAGGGTCCTATCTTCTAATTTTTCTAAGTCCTATCTCTCTCACAGACTCTATCTACTGATGTACGGAACCAATCAGAATTGAGTTCCGTACGCAAAAGTACAGCTACCGGTGTACTTTATGTACGGACATTGTACGACATGGCCAAAATGTCGACACATGTCAAATCCGGATTCGGTGCCATAATCTCCGGAGTTTCCACAATCCAACGGAATTTTGCCACGCGTCATCCGATGTGGCGATGGCCACAAACCGCCGAAATCTTCCTCCGCGATTTCGGCGCTAATCCCGGCCGTCCGATTAAATTCGGCTTTAATCGTAGCCGTAATAAATACATGCGCGGTATTTGTTTCATTTACGAAACAAATGCGCGGTACTGATTTATGTCCGTACCGTAAGTCGTACATTACATATTACTGGATCTATGTATCCCGTAATTAATTCTAGTTAAATGGTTTATCGCACGTATACATATTTAAATAATTATCAAACTATATGCTAGGCAACACTACTGCTAGATGAAACGGCTAAGGCTACCGGCTACTCCGTGTTTGACGGCCGGCAGGTACAAGGATCAAATCTTGCCGCCGGCACATATATTTTACTTAAATAAATATACCCTAATATAAAATTCCCGTAAACCTCAGGATAGCCAAGGTAGCCATGGCTCTAGCTTCCTCTCCAATTCCTCAGTGACTGCGACAAGTTTGAGAGTTGGAGAGAGAAGTTAGAGATAGACTGCCTCGACTTCTATATTTCTTTTCAGACCTAGAAAATACTAATAAAACCATTAGTTTCTACACTCCCCTTATTTTCTAGTCAATCTTTAATTTCAGACCACACTTCTCCCTGCAAAAAATTAGCTTAGGGGAAGGCACAGGTTTGGTCATCATATCTGCTACCATCTCACTATCTGGTCTGTACTCTAAACTGATTATTTTGTTTTCTACTTTCTCTCTAACAAAGCTGAGTCTGATGTCCATGTGTTTGGCTTTAAAATGGTGTTTAGGATTGGCAGAAATAGCTATTGCTGCCTGATTATCAGAAAATATTTTCTGCACACCACTCTTAAGGTGACCAAGCTCACCAAGCAAAGACTTGACCCACATCAATTCTTTTACAGCAGAGCAAGAGGCCATATACTCAGCCTCCATGGTGGACTGAGCAATAACCTTTTGCTGTTTGCTACTCCAACAGCAAGCCCCATCACCCACATATAATACATATCCAGAAGTACATCTCCTCATCGGAGCATCACCATAACTGGCATCACTCCAAGTAGTGATGTCAGTATTCTCCCCACCCAAATGCAACCATAGATCTCTAGTTCCTACCAAGTATCTAAGGACTCTTTTAGCTGCCTCCCAATCCTTCTTAGTGGGAGCATTTAGACTTCTACTCAGCACTCCTACAGCTGCAGCTAAATCCGGCCGGGTACAATTCATAAAATAGATTAGACTTCCCACTACTTGCCTGTAAGGAATAGTCTGCATGAACTTCTGTTCTTCAGGAGATAATTCCTCGTCTAAGACTATGACTCCTTCTTCCTCACTCCCCTCACTTCCCTTCTTCAATTCCATTGGAGTTGTGCAACTATTAGCTTTATCCATTTGAAATTTTTCAAGCATGTTTCCTATTGCTTCCTTTTGAGTCAATCTTATAATTTTTCTTTTTCGGTCTCTCTCTACTTGAATTCCCAAAATATATTTTGCTTCCCCCATATCCTTCATTTCAAATCTCCCCTTAAGATCGGTTTTCAGTTTATTAATTTTTTCCATTGATTTACTTAAAACAAGCAAATCATCAACATAAATTGCAATAAATATAAAACCTTCCTCATCTTCGAAAACATAGATTGAGTGATCTGAGCTGATCCGAATATATCCTAGACCGGTAAGAAACTCATCAAGCTTCTTATTCCACTGTCGGGGCGCCTGTTTCAAACCATAAAGAGATTTAATCAGCCGGCATACCTTACTCTCCTCTCCTTCTTCCACAAACCCTTCGGGTTGTCGCATGAAGATCTCCTCTTCCAATTCTCCATGCAAAAAGGCTGTTTTGATGTCCATCTGGTGCACTTCCATGTCTTCCGCCGCTGCTAAACTGAGAAGTATGCGGACGGAGGGAAATCTGACCACCGGGGCAAAGGTTTCCTCGTAGTCAATTCCTTCCTTTTGTGTAAATCCCTTTGCCACTAATCTGGCCTTGTAGCACTCGATTGTGTTATCTGGGTTCAGTTTCAGTTTGAAAACCCACTTACAACCGATTGGTTTTCGGTTAGGTGGACAGTCCACCAGCTCCCAAGTATCGGCTGCCATGATTGAAGCCATCTCCTCATTGATGGCTGTCTTCCACCGGTTTCTTTCTGGACAAGTCATCGCCTCTCGATAAGTTTGAGGTTCATCTTGATGAGATAGTTTAGTTACCTTGTTATTAACCTGTTTTTCTTGCAATCTTTTGCTACTTCTCCTCCCTCCCTCAAAATCTGAGGCCGGAATAGATGGTTCTCGTGGATTCTTTCGAACAAACTCGGCTTCTCCCCTATCCCTTGATTCCGAATCAATTTCCACCACGTCTTCCGCTTCGAGTAGAGTTGTCACTGGAGTTTCCACAGCCGAGTCCTTTTCGGTCTGATTTGTTCCTGCAAGAATGTCATCGTCTCTAAAACCTGGATAGTTAGGAAGCTCAAAGTCATCAGAATTTTCTGACTCAAATCTGATTTTTACTGACTTTGTATATTTGAAGGGATCCACAGAATTTCCTTCATCCATAACTACTAGATGCTTTACTAAGATTATATCTTCTCTTTTTAGATCATAAACTCTATATCCTTTAACATCCTCATCATATCCTAATAAGTATCCCGGTTTTCCTTTAGGATCTAGCTTCCAATTGGACAGATCAGTATCTAGACTGAATACTTGACTGCCGAAAACCTTTAAATGAGATAAGTTTGGTTTCCGGCCTGTCCATCTCTCATAAGGTGTTTGATCTTTTATAGCTGAAGTAAGAACTCTATTTTTGAGGTAATTAGCACAGTTCATTGCTTCTGCCCAAAACCTTTTTCCTATCTTCTTATCCGACAACATACTTCTAGCACTATCACTTAGTGTTCTATTTAACCTTTCAGCTACCCCATTCTGTTCAGGATTTTCTGGCACTGTCTTTTGGTGTTGAACCCCATCTTCCCTCAAAAAATCCTCAAACTGGTTAGAAGTATACTCTCCACCATTGTCACTCCTTACTCTCTTGATTGGAGTTTCATGGAGTTTTTCGCTCCATGCTTTATATTGTCTAAAACAGTCCTCAGCTTCTGACTTGTTTTTCAAAAAATATACTCGGGAATACCGAGACCAATCATCAGTTATAGTCATCATAAATCTCTTCCCCCCCGGTGAGGGCACTCTAGCCGGTCCCCAAATATCTGTGTGTACTAGATCTAGAAGTTTTTCTCCCTTGTAGGTGGCTGTTTTTGGAAAAGGTAATCTGTGTGCTTTACCTTGAGCACACCCACTACAATCACTTATATCATCACTCTCACTGAACTGTATCCCTTCCACCACTCCCATCTTTTTCATCTCTCTTAACTTATCTAGATTCACATGCCCAAGCCTCTTATGCCACATCATAATATCATGAACACCAGCATAATAAAGTTTCTTCGTTTCATTACTTAAGATCAGCCTAAACATCCCATGGCTACCTTTCTCAGCAATGAAATAGACATCCTCCTCAAAACTAGCAGTAAAGACTCCTTCCCTAGTGCTAGTGAAAAAACCCTTATCATCTAATACTGATGTAGAGATAAGGTTTTTGTTCAGCTCCGGAATAAACAATACATCGGAGAATGTTAATATGGATGTCTTTCCTTCAACTAACACTTTCAGATCTACCGATCCTACAAGAGTAGTGGTGACTATCCTCCCATCCCCGTACTCTATCTCTACGGTGGGAATCTTTCTTATCTTAGTGAACAGGTGTCTATCCTTACACATGTGCATTGAGGCACCTGAATCTATAATCCAGCCTGCTTCACCTTTCAATCCACCGTAAGCACATTTCTGCCTTCGTGGAATTTCAACCTCAGTTTTCGCCTCCAACTCCTCATCCAAAAGGAGCTCATCGTCCTCGTCCTCGGATTCCGCCTCAAGTACCTGTGTGACAAGGGCCTTTTTCTTTCCTCTCGGGGTACCACCGGTCTGCCCCTCCTTTAACCGAAGCTCGGTTAGCTTGGTGCACTCTGCCATATAGTGCCCAGGTTTCTTACAAAAATGACATAAACCTTTGGGAGCCCTTGGTTCGAACTCGCCAACCTGTTTTTCCCGCTCCCTACCCCCATAGTTTCTGACTGGTTTCCGAGAATCCTTGTTCCTCCAATCGGTCGCTGTTGCCAAGGCTTGGCCACTCTTTCCTCCCCTTCGGATCTCAATCGTATTCTCTCGAACGAGAATCATCCCTACCACTGAGTTCCATATCTACTTGAGTCCGGCAAGTCCTGCACACGGTTGACTATGTTCTCGAACTCATCAGGTAACTTCATTAGTAAACAGTTAACTTTTTCTTTTTCACTAAAAACTTTACCCGCACTCTCTAGCTCCATGAAGAGTGTAGCAAGCTCATTGCAAAAATCCAACATATTTCCCCCTTTGTATACATACTCCTTAACTTTCTGATCAGCCAACTGTTGTTGCTGAATCGTACCACTTCGGTACATCTCTATGAGAGTCATCCAAAGATCGGATGCCCTCTCTACCTGCAAATGAGGACATGCAAGTCCTTGAGTGAGATGGCGTAGGATGAAGTGCTTTGCCGCCATATTGTTGAAGTCCCAGGTTTCAGTATCATTCTCCTCGTTCCTCGGAATAGGTGACATGAATGCTAAACCAGTTGCTATTGGTGTGGTCGCCTCCTTCTCCTTTCCTTTGTCCACCACCTCTCCTTCCTTTGTTTCCTCCGTTGAAGGTGAATCCTCTTTCCTGGTGAATCTGCTTCCTTTAAACCCTGGAGGAATTCCAAGACTTGATGGACGCCCCAATCGTCCACTCACTATCCCCCAAAACCTTTTTTCGCATAGAGCTCCTATCATCATACTTTCCCAGTATATGAAGCCAGTTCCATTAAATATTGGTACCCTAGAGGGTGGGCCCATAACCTGAAACTCTGAGACCTCCATAAGTCTTCAGAGTGGACAGCTTCCAAGAAGCCTCTAGGATAATCCTGACCCCTTTGTGTTTAAGCAAAAATAACTGCCACCCTGGCAGACAAAAACTCTGACCATTTTCACCCCTGTGAAGAAAAGACTCCCCTGAGTCGATAGCAAAAAGAATCTCTGAATTTGCTCCCCTGAGCAGTAAGTTATGGAGGGTCAAAGTTGACCTTTTGTACAGAAGCTCTCTGGGAGAGAGGGTCCTATCTTCTAATTTTTCTAAGTCCTATCTCTCTCACAGACTCTATCTACTGATGTACGGAACCAATCAGAATTGAGTTCCGTACGCAAAAGTACAGCTACTGGTGTACTTTATGTACGGACATTGTACGACATGGCCAAAATGTCGACACATGTCAAATCCGGATTCGGTGCCATAATCTCCGGAGTTTCCACAATCCAACGGAATTTTGCCACGCGTCATCCGATGTGGCGATGGCCACAAACCGCCGAAATCTTCCTCCGCGATTTCGGCGCTAATCCCGGCCGTCCGATTAAATTCGGCTTTAATCGTAGCCGTAATAAATACATGCGCGGTATTTGTTTCATTTACGAAACAAATGCGCGGTACTGATTTATGTCCGTACCGTAAGTCGTACATTACATATTACTGGATCTATGTATCCCGTAATTAATTCTAGTTAAATGGTTTATCGCACGTATACATATTTAAATAATTATCAAACTATATGCTAGGCAACACTACTGCTAGATGAAACGGCTAAGGCTACCGGCTACTCCGTGTTTGACGGCCGGCAGGTACAAGGATCAAATCTTGCCGCCGGCACATATATTTTACTTAAATAAATAAACCCTAATATAAAATTCCCGTAAACCTCAGGATAGCCAAGGTAGCCATGGCTCTAGCTTCCTCTCCAATTTCTCAGTGACTGCGACAAGTTTGAGAGTTGGAGAGAGAAGTTAGAGATAGACTGCCTCGACTTCTATATTTCTTTTCAGACCTAGAAAATACTAATAAAACCATTAGTTTCTACATCTTTCTGCCCACCCTCTTTGTCTCTCTCCCTCTCTCTTCTTCTAGCCCCACTCTAAGGAAGTCCCTCACAAGTTACTCCTCTCTCCCTTTTCCTACCTTTGCCTTCCCTCTCGCTCACACACTCTACCTCGTCATTGTTCAGTGCTATAGTTGTCGTCTTATTCCCTAACTACCTCTTGCTCCTTACTCTTTCTCATTCCCACCTTTCCTCTCTTTCTCTTCTTCTTGTTATTTGCATCTTATTTTCGTTCACATATTTTTGACTCCTCCCTGTGAATTAACAAAATCCACATCTTCTCAACACTTGCCTGCCATCCCATGCCATCAAAATCCACAAAATGACAAAAATGCCAAAAGCGCACTACAGTACATTCTTGTCCTTTTCCAATACACAACAATTGCACACGTGTCAGCTACACATCTCAGCCCCTCCTCCCTCCCCTAACTCCCGCCAATCGTACCTCCTCCCTCGCTCCTCCTCCTTCCTCCCCCCCCCCTCCTCTTTCTCCCCCCTCCTCCCTCTTCCCTCCTTCCCCCATCGTTCCTCCCTCCCACATCCCTTCTTTTCCTTCCCATTCCTCCCTCTTCCCTCCTCCTTCCTCCACCCCCCTCCCCCCTCCTCCTTTCCCCCTCCTCCCTCCACTATCCTCCTTCCCCACTTTTCCCTCCTCCCTCCTCTTTCCTCCGTCCCCCCTCTTCCTTCTTCCCTCACCCCCTCTTCACCCCCTTTCGTCCCCCTTCCTTCCCTCCCCCCTCCCCCTTTTCTCCATCTTTAAAACGTCCGGCCACGCTACATCTTCAGACACATATCATATCTAGCCCCTCTCGCCTCTCCCCTCTTCCCTCTCCCATCTCTCATCTCCCCTCTCCCCTCTCCCCTCTCCCCTCTCCCCTCTCCCTTCTCCCCTCTCCCCTCTCCCCTCTCCCCTCTCAAAGAAAATGTACGGACGTACCAAATTTGGAAACACATATTGTCGGATTCACTTTCCTTAACACCATTTTCAGCGCCGATGCCGTACAAGCGAATTTGTTCAGCGATTTGAAAGTGTCCGGCGGGACGAAACAGTTCTTGAGATATCGACACGTGGCGCCCGGCATTAAACGCAGCAGCTTGCCTCCAGAGCACCCAGGGAGACCTGAACTTTCTGTACGGATGAATAGGAGAACGAGTAGGAGCAGCGGGAGGAGAAATGGACGACGATGCATGACGTCAGCGGGCAGATGGCGAAAGCGTGTACTGTCGCGCGATGCGTCACACTTTTTTTTCTTTTTTCTTTTTTTTGTCTCGTTTGGGAGGAGAAGTGCGGAGGATGATAGCCGGTTCCCACCGGAGCATTTGTAACATTTTGCCCATTCTGATGATTTTCCGAAAACTCATCGGAAAACGGGTGTCGTTCACACCAAAATTCTGGCACGTATCTCCGATCGAAGGTGTCCTATGACACGTCATACGCTTTGACGTCATCAAACAAATGCACGAAAACAAACCTGCAAATTTTCAAATTTACTATGTTCGAAGGACGAGGACGGTGGCTCAAAGTCATGCAGATTTTTCTCGCGAAAACAACGAAAGAGCTGTTCGGATGTTGTTTTTGATACGTCAGCTTTTCGGGTTACCATTGGTCTGTTTCACAGAAAGACGCGACTTTTACCCTACTTCTATTTCCCGCAATATTTTGAGGAAGTTCGTTTGTACGGTTTTCCGAGAACTTCCGAAATCTACAAAGTCGATTCTCAGAAAACCGTACATTATTCGAACGTCCGTCTGTTGCGGAAGTGAACTTTTTTCCGGTGGGAACACGCTATGAGCGACGCGGTGGAAGGAGATGATGTTTTTGGTCGTTAGTGGGAGGGACGAATGTGGTGGAAGATTTTTTTTGTCGTTTATGCCTAGTTTTTAAATATGTTTGACCCGAAAAATATGTCAAATAATCAAATCTGAGTACGCTTTTACGCGACGCACTCGACTTTTCGTGTCAACGCGGCTGCCTGACATTGATTCTGTGCGTCCGTACGAAATGTTGAGCAGTTTTAGCAAAGACTCACATATTTTGTACACCATACTATTTAAAAATGTCAGAATTAGAGTTGTTAACGCGAATCAAACAGTACACCGCGAACCTTAATTAGAGTAATAAAAAAATTAGAGTACAAAAACTAAAAAAAACAATTAGAGTAATTAACGCTAGTTTATGTGATAGAGCTTTTTCAACTATGAAGTTTACTCTAATTTATTTAAGTACTCTAATTTGGCACGCTAATATCCTCTACTGTAAATAAAGTATTCGTACAGAATTTGGCAAAACGTACAGTTTATCGTCACTTTGACGTTTACACTACGCGGTTTGTTAAAACGCAGTTATATGATAACAGCCTGTATTAAATCATTATTTGTACTTTTTTACTTAATAAAGTACAATTTTGCACGGTCTGACACTGTCCGTACTCCACACTATTCAAAACGAACCTATATTACAATTAAAAACGCTAGTTAAACTTTACCTTAAATAGAATAATGAAAAAATTAGAATCATCTACTCTATTTCATGTGATAGAGTCGAAATTTTGAGCGACCGAAATAGAGTAATTTACTCTAATTACGATTCGCGGTGTACTTATGTTAACGTAAAAAAAACAATTAGAGTTATGAATTCTATTTTAGGTTCGGGGGTCAAAATTTAGGGGCGCCGAATTAACGTTATTAAAGCTTAAAGCGATTCACGGTGTACCTTTTGTACTTGTTGGATTGAATTGTGGGGAAGTGGACCGCCGCGGATTCAGACGACGCATCGGTCCGCGGGGTACGATTCGGTTCGAGAAGGGATGGAGATTTCAGTTGGCGTTACAGCGTTTATTTTGTGTACAACAATAATGTCACGTTACATTTCACGTCATGTTTGTAAGTTACTTGGTACGTCTAAGGGCGTGTTCCCATGTAACCGATATTTTGAAACGTTATTTTGGAATTTAGCGTTGATTTTACGGTGTACTTTTCAAAGTGTGCCTATGTGAATCGTTACTTGCGCGTTCATTATTTTGAATATGTGGCAGCTGTACACGTCGCCAATACTTGCGAAACCCAAACTGCTGACATTTGTAGACGCCAACGATCTCGGAACAAACTGCCGACATTTGTACGCCGCAAAGAGATCCTGACATACTGGGACAATTGTCGACGCCAGCTGTCATTTGTTGAAGCCCACACGTGAACGACATAAGCAATCGCCTACGTCTACAAAATGACATTTGTAGACGCCCACAAGTGGACAACATAAGCAAACGGACAAACACCTATTTTTTCGTGTACTCTCCCAACCGCAAAAAAAAAATTGAAAACGTTTGACGCGTGCAATCCAGGTTTTCCATTCGTCAATAGGGTAGTATTTTGACTAAAATCAGATCGCGATTTGATTCCAGTGCAAGTGTGAAGATGAGCTGGAAGTGGGTCGCAATGATAATAACGCCAAATTGCCGTACCTTCCAAGTTCCAAGATGACTCAAAATGTACTTGTGTTTTTGCCCATTTTTCGTACGGCGTAATATTTTCTCGTTGGAAGTCCCATTTTGTGTGAAAACGACGGAAAAAAACCCTTACTTGAACACATGGGAACACGCCCTAAATTAGGGTGCGTCTCCATGTACTTGAAACTTAGAGAATTTACTTTGTATTTTAGCGCAGATCCGGCGGACCCAGATTTTGAAACTCTGAGACCTCCATTGGCCCTCAGAGTATGCAGATCCAAAAGAAGCTAATCTAGATAGTGCCGACTCCAAGTTGATATAAACCCAAATGACTGACCCCTTGACAGTCAGAACCCCAATATAGATTCACCCCTGTGAAATAACACTTTCTGTGTGCTCAGTTCCACCACAGAATGCAAAGTTAGAATATGAGATTTGGACACATTCACCCACTTTGACTTTCCCTTAGAAATACAGCCACCCTGGCAGACAAAAACTCTGACCGACTACACCCCTGTGTAGCCTAGACTCCCCTGAGTCTGCAGCAAAAATAATCACTGAAAATGGTCAAGTAAATTGATAGTTATGGCTGGCCAAAGTTTGCCATTTATACAGGGTGCTCTCTGGGAGAGGCAGCTGCCTACCCAAAATTTATCTAAGTCCTATTCCCTCTCTAAAAATCTATCTACTGAAGTACGGCACCAATCAAATTACTGTATCGTACAGAAAAGTACAGGTGCCGGTGTACTTTATGTACGGCCATTGTACGACATGGCCAAAATGTCGACACGTGTCATATCCGGATTTGTTACCGTAATCTCCGGAGTTGCCGCAATCCAATGTAGTGTTACCACGTGTCACTTATTGTGGCGGTGATCGCAAACCGCCAAAATCGTACGCCGCGATCTCGGCATCCTTCGCGGCCGTCCGATCAAATTTGGATTTCAATCGTGGCCGTCATAAATACCTGCGCGGTATTCTTTCCGGCGTCAAACAAACCGCGCGGTATTTATTTCGTAATCGTACCGTACGTCGTACTTTCCACAACTGTTTCTATGCAGTATGCATATAGTTCTAGTTAAATGAATTATTCTTATTGTAACTATTTAAATAAATATCATACCTCATAATATCTAATACAATTTAGACTATCTGGATAAGACTACCGGCTATTGCGGGTGTGACAAGTGGCAGGTACCAGGATCAAATCCTGGACCTGGCAAAACTATCTTTTAGAGAAAACCCCCTATAAAACAACTGTTTGTCTCCCTCTAGACAGCAGAGGCAGCCATGGCTAACTCCTCCTTCAGTCTTCAGTGACTGGACAAGTGTGGGGACTTGAGGAGGAGTTAGAGGCAGGCTGTCAATATCTACTATTTTGCTTTTTATTTTGCAATCTCTAGACCTAGAAAATACTTGAATTCCAACAGATTTCGGGTGTCCTTATATGTACCAAACGAAGTTGTCACTTGGATTGTATACGTCGACAATGCCCGTGACGGCTGTCGATAGTGTACAATCTGTGATGACGCACGTTATGTGATGATGCACGTTATTTTTTGTAACTACTTGTGACGTCCCATGACTTTTTGTGACATTGTAGACGTACCGCCATCCAACCTGTGGCGTTTCACGGTTGAATAAAGTGCACTTTGCCTTTGCGTCTTTTGTCCGCTTGACGTGAAATGGCATTGGATCTTTAGACCCTTGGCAAAATAAAATCCGAACCAAGCGCAAATGGACAAATGTAAACAAATTGTGTACTTTAATTTGTCGTACCTAAACGCAAACGGACAAAACAAAGCGGATCGTCACTTTTCGTCGTCGCTTGAATTCTCTTAAAAAAAATTGAAAATTTTTTACACGTGCAACTACGTGTTTCTATTTGTTTTTCAATTTTTTTTTGTTTTAAAACACATCTTCCTTGTGTTTTAAAGAAAAGTTTGAAGAAGACGTTTTTTGGCGTGGTCGTGGGTAGAAGAACACCAAATGACAAAATGTAGTACATCTTAAATTTGATGATGAGGCAAAATATACTTCTAATTTTTTATTTTTTTTGTACGGTTGAGACTTACGCGGTACGGATCTAAGTTTTACAAGAAAACGACAGAAAAAAACCTTTACTTAGGCACATGAAGACGCACCCTTAGTACGATGCACAGTCTATCGGTATTAGCGATAATTGACCCTCGAACCTAAAATAGAATTAATTACTCTAATTGTTTATTTTACGTTATTAAAGGTACTATTTATTTAGTGATAATAAATCTAATTTAAATAGTTTTTAAGTACGCCGCTTATCTTTAGTAGAAGCAAAGGTTTATTCATGTTAATGTGAAATTAAAATTAACAGTATATATTTAGTACAAAGAGATGTGGCAGGTTGCAGTCCACGTCCTTAAATAATGTTGTTAACTTACAATAGTACAAAAAGAGTGTCAGATAAAGGCGTCGACACGTGAACATGACATCATCGACATGGAAAAAAGCTCTCGTATTTGATTCCCAGTGATAAAGACGGCAAGAATCACGCGAAGCTATTCTTACATTTTCAAACGTTGACTATTTGAACACTGACTGTATAGTAGTGTTGTGTAGTGTTGGGTATCGGGTAAATTCATATCGCGATAATTTCAATATTCGATATATCGAATATGAATCGAGCAAACTCCTCGATATATCGTACCGAGACCAACATAAATTATCGCGATATATAGTATTTATTAAATTTAATATTTTATATTTTAATATGATATGTTATTTTAGCGAAAAATACAAATTGTTTGATACGCCACGTACGACCTGATTTTCGTATCGTGACTTAAAGGTAGACGCCGCAAAATGTAACCGACAAAAAAAGTACAAATTCTGTAATTTAAGGAAGAAATATTTTTTTATGAAAAACGCGATGGTTAAACCATCAAAGTGAAATTCTATGGGCTCCATTGCCACACAGAATTCGCAGGTCCAAAGGAAGCTAATCTAGATAGTGCCGACTCCAAGTTAATATAAACCCAAATGATTGACCCCTTGACAATCAGAACCCCATTACAGCTTCACCCCTGTGAAGTAAGACTCTCTGTGTGCTCAGTTTCACTACAGAATGTAAAGTTAGAATATGAGTATAGGATAACATTCCCCACTTTGACTTTCCCTTAGAAATGCAGCCACCCAGGCAGGCAAAAACTCTGACCGACTACACCCCTGTGTAGCCTGGACTCCCCTGAGTCCGCAGCAACAAGAATCACTGAATTTGGTCAACTGAATTGATAGTTATGGCTTGCCAAAGTTTGCCATTTATACAAGGTGCTCTCTGGGAGAGTCAGCTACCTACCCGAAATATTCTAAGTCCTAAACCCCTCTCTAAACCCTCTAGTATTGAGGTACGGACCA
Organism: Zygnema cylindricum; assembly: GCA_037447655.1. NCBI lineage: Eukaryota > Viridiplantae > Streptophyta > Zygnematophyceae > Zygnematales > Zygnemataceae > Zygnema > Zygnema cylindricum. Next base: position 146,625 of record JBBHKE010000240.1, on the reverse strand, counting down.
ATCACATTACTGTATAGTACATAAAGGTACAAATGCCGGTGTACCTTTTGTACGGACATCGTACGACATGGCTAATAAGTCAACAAATGTCTTATCCGGATTCGCTCTTGTATTCTCCGGAATTCCTGCCTCCAAATCTTATCTCTCCACGTGGCGCCAGGTCATGCCGCGTCATAAAAATGGTACCGTACAAGAAAGTACAAGTGTCGGAGTACTTTCTGTACGTACATTGTACGATGTCGCCAGAGTGCGACATTTGTCACTCCCGGATTTGTTTTCTGCCGTTCCGGAAATTCTGTAATCCCGTACGATGTTGCCACGTGTCATCTAGAGTGGCGGCGTTTACAAACTGCCAATTTTACTTTCCGTGATGTCGGCGCTAACCACGGCCGTCCGATTGACATCGTAATTAAAACGGACCGTCGAAATAAATGTCCGTACTATTTATTTCGTCCGGTACTAAAAGTACAACTGTTTCTATGCCCTATATACCGTAACCCAGTTAAATGGAAAATCCTACCTTTAACTATTTAGATATTTATCAAACCCTATACGTACAAGTACTAGTCCTAGACTATATGGACAATGCTAACGACTGCAGGATGTTTGACGGCCGGTAGGTACCGGGATCAATTCCTGGATCCGTCAAACATCTTTTTAGTAAACATATTTATCTACTCCTGTCTCTCTGAAGAGCTTAGGCAGCCATGGCTCTAGCTCCCTCTCCAGCCTTCAGTGACTACGACAAGTGTGGGGGCTTGGAGAAGGGAGTCAGAGGCAGACTGCCTCTACCCTTTTCTATCTAATAAAGACCTAGAAAATACCCAAATATCAACACTCCCCTTATTTTCTAGTCTACTTCCTTTCAACTATTACAAACAAAATAAACAAAACACTCCCTCCCCTTTTTCCTTTTTCTTTTCTTTTTCCTTTTATATAACTTATGAAATATGCTCTCGTATTTAAAACAATGCATTAGATGAAATGAAATAATAATTGCATCACACATTTCATTTAGCATCCCACTTATCATAAATCCGAGCGAAGATATTATCCACCTCATCTCTTTTCCATCCACACTAAATCTGATTTCCCTCTTGCAATTCAAACAGCCAGCCCCATCTCCAATCTGCAACACACATCCTGAGGCTAACCCTTTTACAGGCACACCTTCATAAATATCATCACTCCCTTTAGTGATTTCAAACCCATTACCCCTAAAACATGAACTTTCCTCACTCTCTTCCATGGAGATCTTTCCACTCTCACTTTCTAAATTTATTCCCAATAAATATTTCACCTCCCCTAAACCTTTCATTAAATATTCCTCTTCTCCCTTATCCTTTAAAACCCCTTCTAGTTTCACTTCTCCCCTTTCCTCGGAATCCGTTGAAGTCTCCCTTTCTGACCAGTTTTCTAATTCCAAAATACCTATAGAATTATCCTCATTAATTTTATTTTTCCCGTTTTCACTTATGGATCCTAGTTCTGAGTTTCTCATTTCTAAGTCATACACTTTACACTCCTCGACATCCTCAAGTACCTCCTCTCTCTTTACTTCCCTTATACCTCCAAAAGCACACTGTTGCCTTCGTGGAATTTATGTGTACTTTTCTCTCTTCTCCATTCTACCGATGTGAAGAAGCTCCAAGATTTTTTCATCCTCTTTCTCCTCTTCCCCTTCTTCCTCCTCATTCACACTCCAACTTCTAAGTTCTTCCAAACGAGGACACTCCTCCATATAGTGACCCGGTTTCCTACAAGTGAAGCAAACCCCTTGTTTCAAAGCTCCCCTTTCTTTTCTTCTCCCTCTCTTTCCACCAAAGTTCCGATAAGGTTTACCTTTGTCTTTCTTCCTCTCATCACGCTTCCGCTCGTCACCGTCGTTCCTCACATCACGCTTCCGCCAGTCACCACCAGCTATAAATGCAGTCACCCTCTCACTTCCCCTACGAAGCTCCAAGGTGCTTTCCCTCACAAGAATTATCCCCATGGTAATGCTCAAAGTCCATGAGGAGACATCCATTCCCTGCATACGGTAAATGATGTCTTTGTACTCATATGGGAGCTTCATGATTAGTGTATTAATCTTTCTCTCCTCAGATTCTACATATCCCGCACTAGCAAGCTCAACATATAACACAGCAATATCATTGCAAAACTCTGTCATGCTACCGCCTTTATAAACATAGGCCTCTATCTCTTGTCTTACTAACTGCTGCCTCTGTATAGTCTCACTCTTATAAATCTGAATTAGTGTGTCCCAAATTTCCGACGACTTGGTTAGATTTAAAAGAGTGATAGCTATAGACTTAGACACATATCTAAGTATGAGATGTTTTGCTATAGTGTTTTTATATTCCCAAATTTTTCTATCATTTTCTTCGGTTTTTGGTTCAGTTATAACCCCCACAAGTGGAACCGTAGCCGAGAGCCTAGCTCCCCTCACCATAGGTGTCCCTTTATCCTTCTCCCCTATTTCCCCTTCCACGGTAATGATTTTCCCTTCACCTTCCGTTGCATCTGAAATCCGGTTGGTTTTCTGGGCAGCCCCAGATGATTCTCCATAGTGAGCTCCACCAAAGCCGGGTGGCGGACACCTCACTTGTCCCGAAACAATTCCCCACAAGTGCTTCTCGAAAAGCAATCCCTCCATCGTGAACTCCCAATAAGTGAAGTCTGTTCCATCAAACATAGGCACCCTAGATGGTGGGCCCATAACCTGAAATTCTATGGGCTCCATTGCCACACAGAATTCGCAGGTCCAAAGGAAGCTAATCTAGATAGTGCCGACTCCAAGTTAATATAAACCCAAATGATTGACCCCTTGACAATCAGAACCCCATTACAGCTTCACCCCTGTGAAGTAAGACTCTCTGTGTGCTCAGTTTCACTACAGAATGCAAAGTTAGAATATGAGTATAGGATAACATTCCCCACTTTGACTTTCCCTTAGAAATGCAGCCACCCAGGCAGGCAAAAACTCTGACCGACTACACCCCTGTGTAGCTGGACTCCCTTGAGTCCGCAGCAACAAGAATCACTGAATTTGGTCAACTGAATTGATAGTTATGGCTTGCCAAAGTTTGCCATTTATACAAGGTGCTCTCTGGGAGAGTCAGCTACCTACCCGAAATATTCTAAGTCCTAAACCCCTCTCTAAACCCTCTAGTACTGAGGTACGGACCAATCACATTACTGTATAGTACATAAAGGTACAAATGCCGGTGTACCTTTTGTACGGACATCGTACGACATGGCTAATAAGTCAACAAATGTCTTATCCGGATTCGCTCTTGTATTCTCCGGAATTCCTGCCTCCAAATCTTATCTCTCCACGTGGCGCCAGGTCATGCCGCGTCATAAAAATGGTACCGTACAAGAAAGTACAAGTGTCGGAGTACTTTCTGTACGTACATTGTACGATGTCGCCAGAGTGCGACATTTGTCACTCCCGGATTTGTTTTCTGCCGTTCCGGAAATTCCGTAATCCCGTACGATGTTGCCACGTGTCATCTAGAGTGGCGGCGTTTACAAACTGCCAATTTTACTTTCCGTGATGTCGGCGCTAACCACGGCCGTCCGATTGACATCGTAATTAAAACGGACAGTCGAAATAAATGTCCGTACTATTTATTTCGTTCGGTACTAAAAGTACAACTGTTTCTATGCCCTATATACCGTAACCCAGTTAAATGGAAAATCCTACCTTTAACCATTTAGATATTTATCAAACCCTATACGTACAAGTACTAGTCCTAGACTATATGGACAATGCTAACGACTGCGGGATGTTTGACGGCCGGTAGGTACCGGGATCAATTCCTGGATCCGTCAAACATCTTTTTAGTAAACATATTTATCTACTCCTGTCTCTCTGAAGAGCTTAGGCAGCCATGGCTCTAGCTCCCTCTCCAGCCTTCAGTGACTACGACAAGTGTGGGGGCTTGGAGAAGGGAGTCAGAGGCAGACTGCCTCTACCCTTTTCTATCTAATAAAGACCTAGAAAATACCCAAATATCAACACAAAGTACAAAACTTGATTGAAAAGGGAAATTGTTCACTGCCATTAAAGGCTATAATTAATAATTAGAATGAATTATTTGGGGTATGGTTACATGAGGTCTCTATAATAGTACGGACAACAATTTTTTTGTATTACAGAGGCCTCGGTCAACATCGCGTATCTTCTGTAAACAAGTTTTTACATACGTGTTTTGATTTGAGTGGTGCTTGTAAGTTGACGATCAAATCTCTAGAATCGTCAAAGATTTGAGAACCGACCATTTTCGTATGGAACTCCGTACTTCGTATTACGTACGTGTACGCTGCAAGTGTACCGCGTCAATGTACCTCAGAGATCTCCTTCACTCTGATGACTTTCAAGAAAAAACTGTATTTCTTTTCGGCAAAGATTTTACAGTCACCTTGTCTGAAGGCACGTGACTTTGGAAACCTGTGAAAATTTTCATTTTTTTTAAACGCCTCGATATATCGACGATACGATATATTGGAGAAATATCGGCGATGTTTTGCGATATTTCGATTTTCGATATATAGCGAAGAGATATATCGATTATCAGGTACTTGAAATTCAATATATATCGAATATCGACAAAAGGTCCTTGATACCCAACACTAGTGTTGTGTATCGAGGAGGACTTGTCGATATTCGATATGTACCTGGTTTTAGGTACCCGATAATCGACATATTGCTTCTAATTATCAAGGAGCTGAATATCGCAATATTTTGGCGATATGTCAATATATTTTATCGCGATATATCAAAAAATTGTCTCTTGTTTTTTTTTAATGATTCGCATGTCTTTGTGCCCTCATACACGTTCCAAATAGTATTTTTTGGTTTTCAAGGTTAAATCTGTAGTTTTTTCTCACATTATGCTTGAAAAAATTGATTTCATAAAACACAAACAAGAGTTAGTGGTGCTACTAGTGCTAGTCCAAATTTCACCACAAATAATGATAATAATATTAAATATTCACATTGTTTACACTTCTTTGAACATTTCTTAAGCAAGCTTTACCATGCAAAAAATGATTAAATCATTTCAAAACCATTTTTGAACACAAAAATGATGCATGATTTTTGTAACCATTTTTGGAATTCACTATTTCTCCAACATAATTATAAACTGCTTGTAAACACACGTGTTAACTCCAAAACAAAATAATATATTTGACAACAGTAGATGTCACATAACATATTTTGACATGTTTTTTGTAACATATTTTGCTGCACATGTTAAGTTTTCCTGGTTGCAGTAACGAACAGTTTGCAAAAAAAATCTGCATATTAATTAAATAAGGTACTATTTTTTTTGCGGTTACATGTTGCGGAATTCCGCAACAAAATTCACGTCATACGAGGCAAACCATATTGTTTTCGTTTTCAATAACATACTATATTTTATAAAGTATTAAATTTAAATAGTACTATGTATCGTGAAATATATCGTGATATGATATGTTGGTCTCGGTGCGATATGTTAAGGCCTCTGACCAATTGATAATCGATATATCCAACATGGTATTTATCGCGATATGATTTTACCCAATAAACAATATTACTATATAGGCTACGCTATGGGAAAAATGTAGCCAAATTAGGGTTGCTTTTGTATTGGCAATAGGCATATAATCCAAATTAGAGTTAACAACAAAAAGTATTTTTTACACTAATTAATTCTTAATGATAATAGTGATTTATGTTGTAGTACGTTAAGTTTTGTCTAGTAATCTCGGTTTCGCTTGTCGTTATGTGTTATTTGCTCTCTAGTTTAAAAATATTGTTCGAGTGCAAAGTCGACTGCTGGTTGAATTTTGGAAGTTTCCAGGCGGCGCACGATCACACTTGTCACGCCATCTTTGAGCTGCTTACGTACGGAAGTTGTAGTGTTAGAATGCTTTCTATTGGAATCAAGTTAATATTAAGCCTTTGGACGAAATAGGGGAGATAAGAGTGAAGAAAAATAGACAACATCATTTTACATTTCTGTGGAAATTCTATTTTTGCGAAATATCTTTCAAAGTCAATTTGTAATGTTGCTTCTTCTGAGTGGAAGTCCATCTTTTATATTGAGAGTAGAATAAATCAATGCCCTTACATGGGCATGGACTGTGCCCTGTTTTTTTTTCCATATAGAAATGTCAACTAAATGTTTATATGAGGTATCTTTAGCCAATTAGAAGGTGACAAGGGCCATTAATTGCTATTTTAAATCTATCAATATCACAAGTATTGTTTTACAATAATACTTTGGCAAAGTTTCAACAAAGAGGACGACGTGTATTTGTCCTTTCTTAAAATTCTTCATGGTGCTTGTTTGCCCAAAAGGCACGCTAATTATGGCACAGTCGAAGTCGACGTCCAGTGCGACATTTGTTGAACTATGGAATTGTCATTTTCGAAAGCGGATCTACCGTACTTTACATTTGTGCATCTTGTCTCTATTTCTAATCGGAAAAATCCGTACATCTCATCAACACAAATGTCGTAAGGGTGTGTGCCCATGTATTCAAGTAAGGGTTGTTTTTTGTCGTTTTCACAAAAAATGGGACTTGCAACGAGAAAATCTTACGCCGTACAAAAAAAGACAAGAACCAAAGTACATTTTGCGTCATCTTGGAACTTGGATGGTACGTCAATTTGGCGTTATTATCATCGCGACCCACTTCCACGTCACGCCAGCTCATCTTCACACTTGTACTGGAATCAAATCGCCACTTGATTTTAATTAGAATAATACCCTTTTTACGAATAGCAAAACGGTATTGCACGCGAACGTCTTCGAAATTTTTTGAACGATGGAGGGTACACGCTATTTTTTTCCATGCTCGTCATGTGCATGTACGTACGAAAATGACAAGCATGTACGGAAAACAATTCGTTGGGGTCTCAAACCTCCTCTTTCATTTATGAGTCCTTTGGAAAAGTTTACGTCGTCCTCGTCTCTCCCCCTCTTTCTCTCTTATTTAAATGGAATGCAACAATAATAGCATCAAATGAAAGATATTTTTTTTTCTTTTTTTTTTTAATATTTTTGGTCTTAGTTTGATGGCATATCGAATGATAAAAGATAAAGAAAAAAAATAGGAAAGCCATGGCAGAAAATTTACGTACTGATGACGTCACAATGTAGCATGATTTCGCTATGTCATAAAACCTAAACATCTACAATGTCACAAAAACCACCACGTCTACAACCGTCACTGTTTTTGTAGAAATCACCAATTTTAGGAAGTTTGGTAGTCGTCTACATTTAGTTTCGTAGTTTCGCATTCTGTCGCACATTTTGTAGACGTCTACAACTGTCACATATTTGAAGAAATGAAGGCGCAAATAACGATTGACATGGGAACACTTTGAAAAGTACACCGTAAAATCCGGGGTAAAATTCAAAGGAACATTTCATGGGGCATGGACCGTGTCCTGACGTTTCCGTACAGAGGTATGTGAACATTTCCGTAACAGACGTATGTTAACATTTCCGTACAGACGTGCAGACGGACAACCAGCGCCTATTTCAAAAGCTCTGCAGAAGGACGACCAAAGGTATAAGTTTTTTACAGAGATGCGGGATTTTTTTTTTTTTTAAATGTCTTTCACTGTCGATTCAATGTGATGTAATGCTGCTTAATTTGATTGCTTCCGTTTTTATGTCTTTTATTTGGTGAACATTGAGGTGAAAATAGATCCTATCGAGCCAAAGGATCTTACGACGAGGTGGGTGTGGCTGTGACTGGACGTTGGACTGATGCAAAGCTGCGTGGGTTCATTTTGGCGCCTCCTTTTAAAAAAGTGTCAAATTTATCAGGCGGACTATTTATGAACTCAAAAGGGTTCTCGATAATGATTTACTTTAATAACGGTTGGCAAGATAGTACACTTACATTCATCGATACATGCATTCTAAGCCTTGGAGATCTGGTCACTAGCCACATTGAAATTTGTTAATTTTTTTTTTTTTTTCCATGTTTTAATACGTTGATTCATATCAACAACACAATTTTCATCTTGATGTTTACAAGATCAAACGGTAAGTCTTTCAATTTTTGCAAAAGCCTTGTTTCGTCATTTAGGTTATCAAAAGTTAGATGTTTCTCTGTTTCAATAATATGGACGTATCATTATTTTTGCCAAAGATTAACATGTGACATGCAACTGTAAATTTCATTTCAGTAGCCTATGGAAAATCGGTCTGAGAGTAATGGCCTACCAATTCCTTATATAATTTTTCGATCTCATAGCTCTCTAAATATGCCAAATATTTAAATTAAGGAACATCAGTTCCTACGCCACATCCATTGAGTGCGTATTGAAACCTTTAATTTTTTTGGTACTGTCAGAATAATATAACCGTCTCCTCGGTTTTTTTTTTTCATATAAGAATCAAAAAACAAATCAATATTTTGATATCAAACAGTTTCATTCGTGATAAAATGAAAAAAACTGTGGAATGTTTGTAGCACAAATTATATCAACAAGGTCATAATTGTCAAAAGAAATCAACCACTTTTTTAAAAAGCTGGAAGTGACAAACATCCAAAACATATGAATTTTTTGCATTTCAATCATCATCAATTTTTGAAACGCGACTAATTCACTCAAAATCTTAGACTTTGTGAAGCATCTCAATTATTTTCAAAAACTACCCATAATAAATAAATCAAAACAAGAAAAAGGAAATTTAAAATTCTCAAAAATACAAAATTTAGAACTTATGAAAAAACATAGACATGAACATGCTCGAATCATTTCAACATATTCCAAATGTTGAAATTTAGCCATCTTCTACTAGACCGTATCATTCTAAAATTTCAAAATAAAGCATTTCCAATGAAAATCACCATAAAACATGAAAATGACAAAATTGATCAACATTCGATGTGCACCCAAAAAAATTACCCAGCACAATCTAGATTTTACCTGGAAAATAAATCATTGTACCCCTATGACAAGGAATTAGTCAGCATTTCCCCACTTTTATCCATTACTCAGCCTTCCTTTTCTTATAACCATTTATTGAAACTCCCTCAAAGATCTCTTCTCTCCAAAGTCTCTCTCTTTCTCTCTCTTTCTCCCCCTTTCTCTCTCTCTCTCTCTCCCCCTCAATCTCTCTCTCCCCCTCCCTCTCTCTCTCTCTCCCTCCCTTCCTCCCTCCCTCCCCCTCTCTCCCGCTCACTCTCTTCTAACTCCTGTCCCCATCCCCGCTTCTTTCTCCTACCCTCTCCTTCCCCAATTCCCTCCCATCATCTCGCTTATTAACTCTCCCTTACTATCACTCAATGTCATCTTTGTCTTTCTCTTTCCCTCCGTGCCTCTGCCTACTTGATCTATCTCTCTCCCTCCTTCCCTCTCCTTCTCCCCCTAACACCGTTCGCAGCTGGATAGATTCGGCATGCATCTCCTCGGCGCCTGACATCCCATGCCATCAAAATCCACAAAACGACAAAATGTCAAAACGGCACTACTGGGTTCAGTCCTCTTCGGCACTGCGGACACGATCAGTTACATTTCTCCTCTTTCCCCTGGCTCCGCATTTATTTCCACTCCGGCTCCCTCTCTTTCCTCCTCCGCTGCTTTCCGGCTCCCTCCTCCTTCCCGCTTCCCCCTCATCCCTCATCCTCCCTCCCCCTCTAAAATATCCGAACCTGATTTTCCCTCCACCACCTTTTCTCTTTCCCCCTTGTTCTCTTCTTCCCTCTCCCTCCTCCGTCCCTCCCCCCTCCCCTCCCCCTTCCTCTTTCAAAAATCCGGCCTTACCGCGTTGAGCATATCTTGCCAGTGTCGTATCTTCGCGTCCGTAAGCAATCTGTTGATGACTGGAACGTGTTCGGCGGGACGCACAGATATCGACATGGCGTTTTCGGTTAAGGATCGCTTTGCCATTGGGGCAAAGCTTGAGATTTGCACTTTCTGTACGGACAAATAGGAGAACGAGTAGGAGCAGCGGGAGGAGAAATGTACGGTGATGCATGACGTCAGCGAGAAGATGGCGAAAGCGTGTGCTACCCCGCGATGCGTCACACTCTTTTTTTTTATTTTTTTTGTCTCGTTTGGGAGGAGAAGCGAGGAGGTTGGGCGACGCGGTGGAAGGAAATGATGTTCTTTTGTCGTTAGTGGGTGGGACGAATGTCGGTGGAGTCTTTATATGATGATGAGCCTCGAATCTTTTGAGTGGTGCCACTAATCGTACGGATTTTTTTAATTTAATCGGACGGTAAATCTTTACTTGTGGAAGATTGGAGAATCTTGGCAGATCTCCATTGAACATGTTTTTTAAATTAACTGGTACGGAATTGTACGAAATAGAAAAAACTCTATACAAATTATAGAGGTGTAACGGGCATGATAATCTGGACATGCCCATGCACGTGTGACGTGTACAAATAACGTATAAGAATATATCGATGACATTTATGTACGGTGCGCTACTCTAAGAAAGGAAATAATCGAATCAACAGATTGAGACTATGGCAACCGTACCATGCACCAGTTTTGCTTACGACATTTGTGTTGATAGGATGTACGGATTTGTCCGTTTATAAATAGTGACACGATGCAAAAATGCAAAGTACGGTACACCGCCAATCGCTATTAGCGTAGAAGTTTTAGCGTGTATGAAAAATTACAGTGGTTTACGCTAATTAAGAATTTGAAAATTTCGGAAAAAAACATACATTCTAATTGTTTAAGAATTCTAATTTGGGTCTTTGAAAAAATAAATGTCGGTCGCAAACGTGTTTACATTAACATAAGTACCCGTACAATTTTTTTTTGAAATCGTACGCTGTCACGTAAATGATTCACACGTGCATGTCAGACTATTTACCGCTGTTAAGCGTTGGCGCTACGCCGTAAAGCGTACGTTTTGTTTCCAGTTTTAAGAAAATTTGTACGGTTGTAATGTTAACGCAACGCTTGTTGTAAAAAAAGTTGGTCGCTTGTTCGTTGTATGTAGATACTGTACGTTAATAAGGGTTCTTTAGGCTAATAATGTCGCTGTGCTTTGTTTTATTACGGTGAACTTCCTTTGCAGGAAAAGTGGGGTTGTTTACTGGAAGTCGTACAATTTCGTACAAATTCGTACCATTTTTTAAATTTTAGTCAGACGAAACATGACGAAGCATGTTTTCAGGATGGCTCCTATATTATAAGCGTAAGCATCGACCGTTGGATGTCTCACTATTTTAGATATGCGAATCCCAGGTGAAGAAACTCTCCTCGCGAGAGTTTTCACACTGGACGATGTGCGCGATTGCTTACATCCAACGGTCGAATCTTACGCCTATTTCATTGGAATCATCTTGTAAACATGTTTCATCTGACAAAAAAAAAAAAATGGTACGAATTTGTACGAAATTATACGGTTTCCAGTAAACATGCCCACTTTTCCTCTAATGGAGCAGAGGCCTTAGAGTGAATTAATGCTAATATGTGTGTCAAGTTGTTAACTCTAAAATGGTTGCACTTCAGTTTGTCTCTCCGGCTTGTGACCGGCATTAGCGTTAATGTTATGACGTATTAGAGTAAACTCTTATTCTATATTGGTCCAAAATGTACAATCTCAACAAGCACCTCGTCTCAAGCATATTGTGATTGGTCGCCCAAAATTGCACGTGGACAATTTTATATCCACGCAAACATTACGGCTCCAACACTTATCACAGCCACAAAGTTATTCCTTTGTCGTCACATCCAAGCCACGCCATACCGTTTTGAAAATCTCGTCATTATCCTGACGAGAAATCGGATGTTTCGCCTCCACTTTCAGCTTAGTTTTTTCTTTTATTAGGAATTTTCAGTTTTTAGGGTTAGTATTATCATTTCATTATTACACTTTTAAACATGGAAGAACAAAAAGGGACGTGGATGTCATCGTGGTGGAGACGTATTTCTCAAAAGCACGAGAAACAAAAAAAAAGGTGCAAGTTACATACAACTTTTTTCTCTCTCCCTTTCCCTATCCTCTCTCTATCCCTTTCTTTCTCCCTTTTCTCTCCTTTCACTCTAACTCTCTTTAATCACCCCCCTCACTTTGTCCTCTTCCCCCCCAATCAGCGTTATTAACTGTTTTTTTCTGTCTTTTTCCCTTCTCCCACTCTCTTTCCCTCCCCTTCCACCACCTTCTCTCTCTTTCTCAAATTGTCCGACTTTTTTTGTCCCTCATGGGGCCGCCAATCTATTTGCCCTTCTCGCTGTCCCTCTTAGTATATCTCTCCCTCTCCCTTCATATCTCTTGCCCTAGTTCTCAATATATCTCTCTCTCTCCCTCTCCCTCTCCCCCATCCTCTACTTCTTCCTCACCCTCTCCAACTCAGTCTTCGTCTTCCACTCCCTCTCCCTCTTCATCTCATTTTCAGTCTGCCCCTCCCATTCGTCTCCCACTCAATTTCCCTTTAAGTCTCCCTCTCCCACCCACCCTCATTTTGCCTCTCTCTCCGTTTGCCTCACCCTCTCCCTCTCAATCCGCTTCTCCTTTCCCTCTCCCTCTCCCTCACCTCCCTCTCCTCTCAATCCGCCCTCCTATCCCTCTCCCTCCTCCTCCTCCCTCCCTCGAGCCTCTTTCCCTCTCGCTCTAATTCTCCCACTTTCCTCTCCTCCTCCTTCCCCTATTTCCACTCCCTCCCTCTTCCCCTCTTAATCTGACTCTTTCTCTCTCCCTATTCCTAATCCATCGAGTGAAACCGTAAAATTATTTTTTAATGTTTTAGTCTGTTTTTAACCAAATTTGTCATTCTTATTCTCTATGTTTCACTTCTATACTTTTGCACAGGATTTCGTCCGATAAGCTTAATGGAATTGAGAGGGCTGTCCACAATCTGTGGGAGTTAGGTTCTTTTTGCATTATTAGGGAAATTTTGATTTTGTAATCTTGATCTAAAGTGCGATGAGCAGGGGCATAAATTTAGACTTTTTAGAAGGGATTACTTGTTTAAGTGATATGTATACTTTTAGTTTGATTAGAGATATATTCGACGTGGATCATAGGTTAATATGTTTTAACCTTTGGGCTCTTTCTTATATTTTTTAGTCGTAGAGATGAGTATTATTTTTTTATATGTTTTTGTACTAATTTTGAATGAATTATAATACATTTCGTTTTCGATTGAAATTATGTTTTTAAAAATGACTTTGTAAAATGTTAGTGTATTTATTACAGAAACTGAGAAAAGGATGCGGGTTGAAAAAATGTGTTTGTATGTGTGCGTGTGTGCGGGGGGTGTGGGGGGAGATTGTTCAAAAAAATTAATGAAAGTTTTTTAAAGAAAGGTAAGAGAGAGGCGAATGAAAGATGGAGGAAGAGAAATTATAATTAAGAAAAAAGAGGAAACGAGAGAGATAGAGAAAATGAATTAAGGGAGATAAAAATAGAAGAAGAGGGAAGGGAAGAGAAGAGAAAAGAGTTTGGGGAGATAACAAAAAAAAAAAATTAATATCCTAACCTCGATTTTTTTGGGGAAAAGCAATAAGAGATGGAGGCAGGTAAAAGATCTAGGGATGGAAGGAACGTGAAATGCTATACTTAAATCCATATTTGCTCAAATCAAGGTTTGAAAGAAAGGTGAAGAAATATGTACACAAACAATTCAAAGTTATTGACGGGGAAGAGCAAAGAACTGATACATTGTGGAGAAAGTGCAAAATGCACATATTTAGCACACTATGATGTTTTAGCTCGTGTGAAACACAATCAGAGTAAGTTTGATTGATAAGATACTTGAAAAGATACAAAAAAATAGAATTTTGAAACATGATAACATCGGCCTAACTCCCATCCCCTATCACGCAAACAACTCCCTTTAAAACATGTATAGCTCTCACTTACATGGATTTCAAACTCCAAATGATCGCTACCCTCCAACTATTATACATCAAAATATAATGCTAAGAAAAAAATATCCGCACATTGAGAACACCTTTTACTATCCTATCCATGGCTTCATCTTGGGCCCTACGCATCGTGCAACGTGACAACAAGAACAGGCAATTCAAAAAAAGTCATGAAACAACGGGCAAGGAGAGATACAGTAAAGAAGCGAGAAAAAGAGAGCCGAACAACAAAAAAGGGTTTTTGTGTCTGGAAAATGCATAAGTTTGTATAGAATTCCACGGTCGGCAACGAATGCACTTCATCGCTGTCAGTGTTCCGGCATTAAGATAATTTCAACGACGAAAAAGTCTCGTTGCTGAATTGTACAGATTCGGCACCACAAACCAGCGACGATAATGTGTCGTCGCTAAATGGTAAAACTTAAGTTCTACCATCCAACGACGACAATGTGTCGTCGCTGAATAGTACAACTTCAGGTCCACCATTCAGCGAAGACAATGTGTCGTCCCTGAACGGTAGAACTTTCAAAAACTTTCATTCTTGTATTATTTTTCAAGGGCAATGAGAATAAAATAATATGAAAAATTTTCAAGTTCAAAAAATGGTTAATTGATACCAAGACCTGGAAGCTGTACATAGGCTGGTTAAAGGACTATACTGTAGATGTACTTGGCTAAAATATACCGATGTTTTTTTTTTCCTCACAAGTAAACATTGATTTTTTCTCTAAAGTTTGGTCCACCGAAATCAAAAACATGAATCAAACGTCATTTTTTTTCTTGCCTTTCTTTTTTTTATCTTCGTCGTAAAATAAATCACATGTGACCTTTTTTTTTCTTTATCAAAATAACCTCGCATCATCATTTTTTAAAAACCAAGAGCATAATTTACAAACATAAAGCAACATCAAATGTAGAAATCAAAAAACGAAAAACATAAGTAAACAACATAACCCAAAAACAAAAATTGAATAACATAAACAAAAAATATAAATGAGAAATTCCTCGCTTTTTATATTCCTTTCACGAACACATGAAAGTTGTAGATAAATAGACCAGTCTACATACAAATCATAGCTATGGAACCGTAAAGAGATATAAGTAACAACGGAAAAAACGAAAACTAATCTCGGAAAAATACTGAATGTAACATATAATAAAAGTATAAAAAATAGTACTCCCTATTTTTCTCTGTATTCTATTTGCTTTTGTCACTTGTTGAGTCAAAACAACAATCTCAGTATACATCCATGCAACTCCTTCCATCCCTCTTACTTTTGACTCTTCACCGTTATCCCTCTCCCTCTCCGTCTTTTTCCCCCTCTCACTACCTCTCTCCCTCCCTCTCTCCCTCTCTCCCTCTCTCTCTCTCTCTCTCTCTCTCTCTCTCTCTCTCTCTCTCTCTCTCTCTCTCTCTCTCTCTCTCTCTCTCCCTCTTCTCT
>JBBHKE010000240.1:0-126706 GCA_037447655.1 Zygnema cylindricum | reverse complement strand
CCCTTGTACCCAACTCCATCTTCCCCCCCTATTTTTTCCACACCATCTCTTTCTCAACCTTCTACCTCAACCCATGTTCCCACTCCCCTTTTTCAGTCTACGCCTTCCTTTCTTCAACCCCCTACTTTCTCCGATGCCTCTCCTCCCCCTATTTTTTCCACACCACCTCCTTCCCAACCCTCAACCTCAACCCATGTCCCCTCCCCCCCTTTCCAGTCCAACCCTTCTCTTTCCCAACCCTCCACTTTTACAAACGACACTCCCTCACATCAACAATACATACCATTTCTTGCACAACTTTCTGTCAGCCTTGGTGCATATCATATAGATTGGGCTAATTGGAAGGGGTACACCATACAAAGCAGCTGGAGTAATGTGAACGTGGAAAAGATATTTAAGGAGTACCATTATGGATTGAATGGGCTCCCTCCATCAAAGTTGTTATTGAATCAGAAGGAAACAAACAAATATAAAAAACAAGGCTCTCCATTTTCGGTATGGGCAGTTAGAGAAAGTAGTAGGTGGTTGCGATGTGCTAAAATTGTGTATTCTATTGAAAAGCTAATGACTATTCTAGAGTGGGACTTAACAAAAGCCATACAATATTTGGAAGGAATTAGAATAAACCAGTTCCATGGTAGCACAGCGGAACTAAAAGAGTCTTTAGTTATTTATATTGAACTTGTTCGTAATGATGGAGATAATGATAAACAATTCAAGCGAAACATGTCTCGATTTAGGAAATTAGAGGAGTTACGTGCAATCATCGGTTAACTTATAAGTGACGACGAGTTCAATAAACATATGGCAAAAAATATATATTGTTGTACTCAGATTTGGGATTTGTTATACCTTTCACTTTAACACGTGAATCTTGTTACCATTGATAAGTGTCGTAAAGACTTTGTATGAAATGTACATAACAACACTTTGTTTTATGATTTTTGTGTGAAACGTGTGTATCAATGCTAACGACATGAAATATCGAAACTAATATATATACTGCATATTACAAAGCGTGGTCAAAACACGCACTTCTACAAAAAAACCTCGTTGCATGTCTCAATATATCGACAGAAAACTTGGTTTTCACCCTCTCGTAGTCTTTTATATAAGTTTATAGGGTTGTGGCCACCGATTATTTTAAAGGTTGTACGTTTTCAAAGTTTGCGCAATTATGGTGCTTCTTGGTTCATTCGTCGTATGTTCGACGGATGAATAGGTGGGTTATTACAAAGCGTGGTCGAAACACGCACTTCTACAAAAAAACCTCATTGCATGTCTCAATATATCGACGGAAAATTTGGTTTTCACCCTCTTGTAGTCTTTTATATAGGTTTATAGGGTTGTGGCCACCGATAATTTTAAAGGTTGTACTTTTCAAAGTTTGCGCAATTATGATGCTTTTGGTTCATTCGTCGTATGTTCGACGGATGAATTGGTGGGTTATTACAAAGCGTGTTCGAAACACGCACTTCTACAAAAAAACCTCGTTGCATGTCTCAATATATCGACAAAAATTACAACGAAAAACTATATAAAGAATATTTCAACCAACCACACACAAGATAATATATGCAAGTAATAACTTCATAGTTTACTATGAGACCATTTGAAATCGGACAAAAATGAAGCTTAAACAAGTATAATTAGACAATGTTGCGATTTTTAAAACCCTAAATATCATACGCTTCAACAAAAGTGTAAACATAAAGCGTACGTACATGGTTTTTCTTGATGTAAGACTGTTTATTATACATCGCAAACCAAAAGCGTATCGTCCATCACTATAATGAATACACAACTATATTGTAGCAACACTTTCCTAGTGGAACAAACGTTATAAGTAAATGTTTTTATAACATCAATAAATTCTACACCTAGGACATACAGTTGCATTACTTATATACACAACATGTTTTAAAGCGTGCCTATAGAAGAATGTCGCAGCCTACCCTTCAAAGCGCACCATTAATTAAGCTTTGTGTACAAATTATTGCTTCGTGGGAAGATAAAAAGAAAATGATGATGACTAATTTACTCCAACTAAACGTTTTGTGGATATCCACACTTTTAATTATCGTTAACGAAAATATCCATAAAATGTTTATAAACCATGTTGTTAAAGTCATACAAATGGGTTTTGTATCGGACACTCGTTATTAATTCAAGGGTACAATATTGTAAACGATAAATTACAACCCTATTCATAATTTGGGTTAAGGAGACGTGGCAGACTGCATTCTACTATCTTAAATACAGTTAGCTAACCTCAGTTTGCTGCACATCGAACAGTATTATTTTGGGCCAACAAAGCCGCGTGAGAATCATTGTTATTGCCGACTTTACGAAAAACTGAGACGTTTAAGCTACATATATCCGCTCAGGTCGGCGCAAAGACAAAAATGGTTACTTGATCTTGGAACCTGGTCTCGGTTACCGTACAAACAATTAACGTACCAAAAAAAATCCGTATACACCTCCCGGTCAGATTTATAGTCCGAAAAAAAAAATATTTCTTGACAAGATACTGGCGTAGTATTTTGCAAAGTGTGCAGGTCTTGGCGCATTTCGCCTTGTGTAGGAGATCTGCACACCCTGCACTCCACGGGCGAGCCAACTAACGAACCTTACCTGAACAGTACATCGTGAATCGTTATTAGACTTATGTACTCTATATCGGCGCCCCAAAATTTTGACATTGATACCCGAAATACAGTGACTGATTCTATTTTATCCGTGACGTTAATTACGGTTCTTGTGAATTAGCGTCAATGAGATGATCCTGCAAATCTTCAAAAGAAATTTGATAGAAAAGTGTGAACGCAATATTTGAGCAATTGTGAACACAATATTTGAGCAATTGTGAACACAATATTTGAGCAAGTGTGAACGCAATATTTGAGCAATTGTGAACACAATATTTGAGCAATTGTGAACACAGTATTTGAGCAAGTGTAAACGCAATATTTGTACTATCGGAGGTAAAAAGTAACTCCGACTCGAGTTATTGACTTGTATGGACGGATGCAACTTAAGATTTGTAAAAGCGTACGAAAATGTCAAAATGGTTTAGTGGATGGCAACAGGAGCGTGAAAGAATATCCACCGTCAAAGATTTTTTGGCGGCTATCGGTGGCCACGCATCCACCCTGGCGCAAGGCACATGGCGTATACGACGTGTAGCCAAATGATTGGGTGTTCATCGTGTAGTTTTTTTTGAAATTTCCACGTGGCACAATTAAAAACGTTCGTTTTCTGAAAATTGTCATCCATGAGACAAGGATCACTTGTCCCAAACGGAAAGGTTCGACCGATGGCGAATCTGATTCGAAGCAGAACATCCGACGCCCATAACATTGGAGAATCAAATCAATTATAAGTAGTAACCTTTGTATTTCTGACAAAAAATGGTACGGCATTGTACGAAGCAGTCGTCATTAAATAACCTCATTTTTTCCTTAATTGAACTTCATCCTTAAGCGGTTAATGAGTGTCCAAATTAGTGTTATAGAAAAAGTTAAAAAAGTACAATAATAAACCATTTGACTGTACGGGAACAAAAGAATCGAAATAATCAATCTTGTGATAATCGGATCAGCGTTGGTGTTTTGATGACTTTAGGTCAATGAAACGAAAGTAGCGTTTATAACACATTTATTTCCCCTTCATAAACATTTTTTTTAGTGATTCACAATACACTGCAATGGTTCTGTACTACATTTAAAAACCAAAAACATTGCGGGTATAGTGCGTATTGTAAACACGTATAGTACGTGTACTATAATCCCGTGCACATTATAACTAAGGTTCAGTCAGCAGCTTCCACAAACGAAGAAAACCAGTGCAATCGCCCTTCCCACTAAAGGCAAGAATCAGAAAATACTCCCTCTGCCTCCCACCACCTCCATCCCTCGCCCTCTCTCTCCAAACGCGTCACTCGTCACGCTGATTCCTACACCTTCTCACCCTCTTCTCCCTGACGTCATGGCTCGCCTCACTAGTTTCCTGTCGCTGCTCCTACTCGCTCTCCTATTCGCTGTCGTATTCGTCCGTACGGATGGTGCGACAACCAGTTGCAAGGGCCGACCGGTGCGCCTAAACAAGGTAGCCAACTGTGCGTCACTGAAGAAGTGCTTCATCAAGCCGGACACTTTTGCAACACTAAATAACAGACGTCAGTGCACCTCAAGCTACCTCAGAACACTATTAAAAACAAGGGACTCTATGTTATGTGTTTCAAAAAGAGGTGAGTACTAGGTAGGGTGGGGGGAAGGGAGGGAGGGGGGGGGGGCGTGAGAAGAGAGAAGAAGGTGAGGGAGGGGGAGTAGAGGAGAAGGGGGAGGTAGGGAGGGGGAGGGGAGAGGGGGGAAGGGGAAGGGAGAGGGAGAGGGAAAGAAAAGACTATGTTGATAAAATGTCGTCAATTGTTCCGTTCATTTTTGATATTCATGGACCAGGCGTCTTTAGAATAAAGGGAGGCGATGCAAACAGAATGAAAACTATTAGAAAATGAAAAGGAGAGGGAAGGAGGGATTGAGAAAGAGTTTGAAACAGGAGGTATGGAGGGAAAGACAAAGAAGGAGAGAGAGTGAGTGAGATGACGGGGAGTGAAGAGAGGAAAATGGGGAATTGGAAGGTAAGAAAGGGGAAAATGTTTACTAATTCATTGTTATATGGGTAAAATGGAACTTTTCTTTATGGGAGTATTTAGATTTGAATAGTTTTCTGGGTGCATAGGGAATTTTTATGAATTCTGACATGGTCCTGTTTGGTGGTAATCTGCGCCGGTATTTCTTTATTTTGATATTTTTACAATGATGTAACTTAGTGGAAGGTGGTTGACTTTCAACATTTTGAGTAAGTTGAAATGATTGGATTATGTTCATGTCTTTTTTTTTTTAAATTCTTTGTGTGATGTTTACATTTTTATTGTCGATTTTTTTTTTTCCGTTTTGAAATGCGTAATTTTTAAATCGATTAATGTGTTTCGAAACTTTTAAAATTTTGAGTGATTTTGGAAATTCTTTGAATGGGTGCTTCGGAATTGATGATGTGTGAAATCGATAAAGATTGTATGTGTAAGATTGTAACTTCATTTTTTTCAAAAAGTGGTCGGTCTCCCAAATTTTGGCGATTTCTATCTTTGTTGTTATCTTTGTGCATCAAATGTTCCATGGTTTTTTTCGTTTGTATCACAAACGAAGTTGTTCCTCAGGCGATTGTCAACAAAATGTGGATCTGGTTCGTAAAAATAAATAAAAAAAAGACTGTCTCATTATTTTGACAATTTCAAGACAAAAAAGAATATCAATGTGGCATAAAAACTGAGAATACGTTGTGTGAATCCGCGTAAGGCTTTTGTTCGAGTTGTTACATTCATTTTTGCTTTCCTATGTGCGGTATAACATGTAAGTTTTTTCGTACATAGCACTTGTACCGTGCTTTTGGTGCACACCACATTGTGTTTCGCTGAATGTGTCTTAGTATGTGTAAGCGTTTGTCCCATAGTTTGTGTCTGGATTTTGTCCGTCCCTTGTGTTAATGGAGAATGTTTCATGCGATTCATACGCCTCCTACATTTAGGTATTAAGTATTCAGTCGGAGTAGTGAGAAAATAATTGTTTTAATGTAGGAAAAACTTTTGTAAGGGTGAGAGGAAAGGAGAAAAGCTTTTGCTTAATATATCCGTATTCTACCGAGCCCTAGTTTACAGTGAATGTGCATGTATATGTGTAATGTTTTATGCCTGAGCTTGTGTGGTTGGGAGTTCCTATGCATATTGTGTTTGGCAATATTATACTTTGAAATCTATTTATAGAGATCTAAACGAGACGTGGACCTTGGCCGAATTTATGCATGATGTGATGTCGATTCTAGGGTTAGTGAGGCCTCATAGACGATTAGTAATAAGTTATAACGAAATTTTGATGCAAGATTTTGATGGGCAATATCATCCAATAATATTTGATAGTACGCAGCTCACCTCCAGAAGTTAATCTCTTATAGCATGTTTTAGAGCATTTTAAGTCATTCGCATGCTTACAATCTTAGCTACTCAGCTTGATGATATTATTAGCACGGACCCAAATTTATCATGGAAACGGATAATAAGATAATTTCCATGATGAAGTCCTTGGTAAGCCTGTTTAGAAAAAAAAAACAGATAATTTTGCAGTTTTAGACTTTACATTTGACGCGACCTAACATTGAGTCCATTATATTAATCTACTCACTTGAAATCATTGATACTTTGAGAACCTATCAATCTGGTGCAATTTTCACTTTTAATAGACCAAATGTTGAAGTATGTAAAAAAGTCCTTGCACTTTCAAAAAAGCCTAATACTTACAGCAATTGGATGTCGGCTCGTATGAGATGATGTTTTTCTCGTCCTTCTTCAACATCTGGTTTTCGATCGTTTCGAGATAATAGAAGATTTTTCAAATGAAAACGTTAGAAGAAAGGTTATTATTAGTAACCCTGGTATTCATAAATTTAAAAAAACCAACTAGTTCAATTTGGTAGCTTTGTGTGGGTAAAAGTAGATTCTTAGCTTTATGATGTCCATTTTTTAATTTGGCGAGTTTTTATTTAGAATTCAATTCCCTACATTGACAAAACTTCATGTATTTTGTCTTTGTATGTTTTTTTTTTTATTTCAATGCGTCTATACGTAAAAGAAAGTGTCCATTCAAAAATCGTTATTCTTTGTCTATTTTAGATTGGTGCTAATTATGCCAATTTTGTATAGCCATTTTCGCCTTCTTGTACCCTATGTCCGAAAATGTACCCATTTTTTACGTGTGACATATGTAAAGTAACAACGATGTAAACTTCAAGAGCGAACTTTGAAAATTGTAGATGCTCACACGTAGATATGAGGTATGGAGCACAAAAAGGGGAAACGTCAACATTCCCGTTTTTGTAAATAGATAGTGGAAACGAGGAGCTACCATCGTTAGGTATGGGCGAAAGACAATTGATGAAGGGGTAAATATATATGCTGATTTAGGTTGTGAGCCCATGCAATCTTAACTAAGAAATGAAATCTTTTTATTTTGTGAAGATTGACTGTAGTAGTTTTCAACGTGTTTCACTGTCCAAATACGAAACTGTTACTTTATACTCTTAACGGTTGTAGTCGCGGCATAATTTTGAGCAATTCAATGTTGTAAACAATGGCTTTTTTGTGACATTGTAGATGTCTAGGTTTTTTGACATAATAACCTCGTGCTTACTTGTGATCGTGTCGACGTCACTATTTTTGAAATATTCCTCCATGGTTTCCATTTTGTTTATTTTATCTTTTGTTTCTAGATCCTTTCACCAAACTACATGCAAAGATAGTCAAAAAAAAATATTTTCTTAGAACTCTACAAATATTGTCATGTGTCACACTCTAGAAAAAAAGAGTAACAGTGGAAGAGGGAGGGACGCATCTTAAACTTTTGTTAATGACCAATGAATGGAAGTGGAGGTACCACGAATAATTTTTCTTGTGTATGCGCGTGACAGAGATAAAATAAATAGTGTGTACTCCCTGTTGTGTTTAAATGTCAAAATTGTGTGAAACGTGCAAAGAAGTTTTTTTACTCATTGTTCAGGTGTTACTTAGACCAGAATTGGCTCACTAGGTGATTTTTCTAGAGTTTGAAGATGAGCTCGCATGACGTGGCAGTGGGTTGGAAACGCAAAAGGCGCCATACTGAATTTCGAAATACGTTTCATGAACATGGAAATTGTACTTGTGTTTTTACACTTTTTTCGCACAAAAGAAATTTTACGTGCAACATGCCGTTTGGAGGAAAACGATAGAATTTCTTTTGTACTTTAGCACATGGGCACAACCCTTAAGAAGGCGAAAATGTTTTTTTTTGTGTATTGGTAGCCTTTTATCCATAATCGATATGTTTTATTTTTTTATCGTTAATGCAATTATTTAGATAGTTTAACAATACATCAATTCAGTATTGCCGATAAAAAATAATTGGGATAACTGTATTGTGCATACTGTGCACCTGTACTGTTTTGGTATCGTATTTTGGTCTTACAAAATACCAAATTTTTGAGCGAAAGAGTTGGGCAGTCCTTATAGTTTACATAATGATATATGACATGAAATACATTATACTATACATTATAATACTTTAGAGTATACAATACTAATGTAAAGTAAAACTTTATATTTACATATATCTCGGCGATTGAAAAATTACTTCTCTTGGAACGATACATCGGGCTCCCTTGCTGTTCGATTAACCAATTACATCCGTCATTGGAATTATAGTGAAAGAAAATCTTATGATACATGACCCTACTTTTGGTTAGAAAATCACCCCAAATTTCTCTTATTTCTTTTATTTTTTATCTTTTCGTCCACACGACCACTAAATGGGTGTGCGTATGTAACCGCAACTTTGACGTTATGCTTTGTATTTTAGTGAAGATTCTCCGTACTACTTTGTGGAGCCTCGCACTGTGCAAAAATGAAATCGTTGATTTGATTTGCGACTGTTGTAGACGTATGTGAAACTTGTGATGGTAGTAGACGACTACAAATCTTGCTACAATTGGTAGTTTGTAGAGTTGGCATTGTTATGTATATTTTTTCTTTTCGCTGTACTTGCTTTATCTTACAAGCTTTTCAACAACCATTGTTGCGCGTTCAGTCCTTTACGATTTTACTCTTTTACTTTTGACGGTCATCAACTCTTTACAATTACTTTCATGTTTTCTACTTTGATGGTCGTACCATTGCGTTTGTGGAAATAAAATATTCTTTAATGACACAATTGGATTTTCAAAAATGAAAGCTTCACGCTGTATGATTCAATATCATGACTATTTCCTGTGTCGAATATACTACCAACTCCGGTGTACTCATAAAAAAATTATTCATGTCCGAAAAAAAGGAATAGACTTGTTGTGTATCTGTAGCGTCTTACATATAGTCGTCATATATCCTTCTTGGCTTTCTGGTAGTCGATACAATGGTTCAATGTACAGACTAGAAAGTCATCTAGAAATATCACCAATATGTTCGTCCGCTATGCCGAAAACAATTTCTCGCGATCATTAACCTTAAAAACGCATTTTAGGGTTCCATCGGCTTTTATTTTTATGTAATACACCGTGAATCAGTATTAGTTTTAAGAACACTATATCGACGCCCCTAAATTTAGAACCTCCAACCCAAAATAGAATTCATAATTTATTTTTTTCAATTGCGCTAATATATATACCGTTTAATTAGTGCAAATTACGATGATTTGGGCTGTTTCTAAATTCTATAATGTACCAAATGTGTCATTCTTATTAACATTGCTCGTAAAAGTATAGGAAAAGTGTGAGATGATGGCGTCGAGAGTGGCGTAGACTAGATAAAGGGCACTCAAATTTGATCCGATGTAATAAAAACAACAAAAAATTGTGCGGACCTATTCTCACATGTTTTGAATATGGGCTATAACGGCTACACTATAGGAACGGGTATCCAAATTAGTGTTAGATGTGTAAATTAGCGTTAATGGCTTGGCGTTAGGCCATAGAACCTAAATTAGAGTTAACAACACTACTTGTTTCTTTACACTATCAATTTAATTACACTAATAGCGATACAAGGTGTACCAATAGTGTTTCACGGTGTATGGAGCACCGTGTATGGCTATTAGTGTACAGGTATTTTCCACAACTTAAATCATCTTATTTCCGTGCACACTTGTCCAACATTAGACAAGGGACAACCAACTGGAAGGCAAAAACCTCTCCTGTAAATCGCAACTATCGGATTAGAAATCTACTATCTGCCAATTTGCATAGAGAAAAAATATATTTAGAAGCGAGATAACCATTAACATTAAAAGCGATAGACAGAACACTGTACTTTTTTACTACGTACAGATGTGTGTTCTAGGGTACACCGTAAATCGTTGTTGACAATATTGGGACACTAATTTGACAAATCCAACAGACCATGCTTTTTTTGTCGATTGGCGTGGTAACGTGAAACTGGGGTGCATCCAGTGAGATACCACATTCTACATATATCATATGCATACGACATGCGTTCCTTATCGTGCGAACAAGAACCATATTTTGGCAAAAAAACTTACTTTAAAGTTTAAACCCATGGTCGACACTAGAGGTGGAACTGCAAGCATGGAAGTTAAATCCCTTTTCGATAGCAACGTGGCGTCAAACTATTCTAGAAAAGAAAATGTGCAGGCGCGGTGTGCAAAGGGAAGGAGGGATGGTGTTTGCAATGCCTCCAAGTTCCAAAACATAACATGTTTTGCACGTGTACACCTCCAAAATTTCTAATGGAAATTTGTATACGTAGCCTTTTGTCGATATTCGACATGTTTTTGATTTTGACCTACCGACAACCCGATACAATTGTCTCAATATATTTGTAGAGGTATTATTACAATACTTGTCCAATTTATATTCCCAATCTACAGAAAATAATGAATCGCAATGCTTGTCGTGTACATATCGTATAATTATACTGTTTCGGTCTTGTACTTTGTCTTATAAAGTAGGAAGCAGTGGAGGGAAGTGCTATGTAGTCTGTAATACAATTCTGTACTTGCGTTCTAGAATGTACGAGGCGCATTGGGATATGTGATATAATATATTATACACTGTATAGAGTACAACAATATATAGTATATAGTGCTTAAGTTAGTGAAACATTAATATCGGCAATAAGATGTTTATTTTTTTAAGAGCGATATACCAAGCCCCCTTTCCAATAAACAACAATACAAGTGCGATCGGCCTTAATAGTGCGATTGGCTTCAATAGCATATTATACCCAAAAAAGGCGTATAACAAGGACATAATCATCTACCGGATATAACATTAAGACGCGTTTTTTACTTCTGATCCATGGTAAATCTCTACTGTACCTGACTTCATAAACATGGTAACATGACTACTTTTTAGGGTTATGACTCCATCATAGTCGATGGCACACCATGACTACATGAACATGGTAACATGGCAACATGGCAGATGGTGCATGATAATATGGCTCTTATGCATGGTTACATAGAAGCGTGCATATACTATGATACGTAATACGTGTGTTGTGTATCGGTAAGGTTTTGTCTATAATCGACATGTACATTTTTTTGGCTTGCCAATAATCGATGAATTGGCACGATATATCGACGTTGGTGTTATCACAATAAAATATCGATCCACCAATCGCGATAAAAAACTGATAAGATCGGTTTTTTATCTCGATAACACCGGTACCAATAACTATTGGCGATAATTGTACAGACCGTACAGTTTTACGGTTTGTTCCACGCAGTCTTTATTCCACGCAAGCGCCACTTACCCCCTTTTCCCCCCGATTTCGAAAAAAAATCGTGATATTTGTTTGATTTTTTTTTACTTTTGGGGGTTTTACTCCGGTTACTCGCTCCCATACTGTTGCAGGATGTCCTTTTGACTGTTAATTATTCTTTCACAATTATTTAAGCCCTCATATCAATTCCATATTTTTTTATATTGGTTTTTGACTTTTAAACGCAATTTTTAGTCCATTTTAGAAACAATCGACAATATAGTTGGGCAATATAAATGCATAAGTTGAAATTTGGAGAATTATGCACTATGGTCGCAGTTTCCACATACATATCTTCGGCACATGGCCATATTTAAGGCATATTACAAAGTCCTATTTCTAGTCCAACTTTTAGGCATCAACATACAAAATTAAAATGCCTCAATTCACCAACATACGTAATCAATCAATCATACATATACAATTGATAAATGCCAAATCTCCGAAATCTCAATCTCCCAAAATCTTAAATCTCGTAATTCTCATAATCTTATTCCCAAATTCTCAATGTTTCAAATTTTGCAAAATCACCGATTTCAAAGTTTGAAAATTCAAAAAAAATCTTAACAATTCTCAATCTCCCAAAATCCTAAATGTCATAAGTTCCAAAATCTAATTCCAACTTCTCAATGTTTCAATTTTTTTGTGTTTGGTCTTGGTAAGAAACTTATCACGCCAAACCCGACACCGATAGATATCGGTTACCGAACTTTCAAAGGTCCTGATGTATCGCCACGGGACGGACAAATTCTTTATCGGCGATAAGTAGAAAAAATATAGTATGCTGTATAATTGTACTTAATCATAAAACATAGTATATAATTTACTGTATACAGCGTGGCATTCGATGTATGAAAATTTGTTCCTACTCTGTATAACGGGAGTTTAGTACGTACAATGAAATATATTAATGTTTACAAATTTACAATATAATTTATAGTAGTAAAGGCATGGTACCGCAACTAAAATTTCAATTAAATGGAAATGCGTAACTTTTTTGAAATCAAAATGAACAAAACAATAAGAATCTATTTGCAACCGGGAAACTGAAGAAGATTGAGGAGAAAGATTGAGGAGAAACTAGGAGCACTGGAGGACTTTATCACTAACGAAGATGCAAGATCTTTTAAAGACAAACTTCTTCATTGGATAGTTGTGGACTCCAAACCATTAAGTGTGGCAGAGAGCAAGTAGTTTCGCTAAATGGTGAAGGGGTCAAAATCAAAGACTACAATCCCATATCGTTAAGGATTTACAACAAAAATGGAGGAGATAGACATGAAGGTTCGTTTAAGTTTGGCCAAACTTGTTCAATGAGAGACCCTCAGTGTCACTTTGTACACATGGACTTCTGTCTGTTTTATTGTTCTTTAACTTCCCATTTGATAAATTCAAAATGGGATGTTATAAATGTATACTTAGGGTGTTCCCCTTTCTCAAAAAATCATACAATAAAGACAAGCTTGTATGGCATGACATTTTTGACAAAACAGTCGCTGTTTGTGTGAATGACACGACACCTGCCATGAAAAAAGCCGATACGACACCTGCCATGAAAAAAGGCGATAGAGCTATATCTTACGATTGGCACGGGTGTGTTGATCACCTGTAAAGTTGGTCACCGGAAAGTTTTTTGCATGTCCAGGTGTGTGTGGACGCATGGAAACTACGAGGAATCTTGTAGGGTTTTCAAAAGCTATCCTAGAGCAAACACTATTTTATTTTTTTGCCATAAAATTGAGAATGAAGTGGAAATCCTTGATACTTGACATAACTACAAGGTGGTGGTCCACTTATGCTATGTTTGGTTCAATCTTATATTTGAAAAGTCTATAATTTGCACTTATGACAACATCAATTCCAACAAATGTTAAATTAAGTAAAGAGTCATAGATTGTAATCGAAAGAGGCGTCACCATTTTAAATCCTTTTATGGTAACGCAAAGGGTGTTGGAAGGAAAAACTTATGTGGCATTGAGATGAATTATAATAAAGTCACATCTTAAAAGATTGAAAAACGTGGTTGATGACACCTCATTTGGGAATGTTGGGCATTTAGCAATTCACCAAATTCCA
This sequence comes from Zygnema cylindricum, assembly GCA_037447655.1. NCBI lineage: Eukaryota > Viridiplantae > Streptophyta > Zygnematophyceae > Zygnematales > Zygnemataceae > Zygnema > Zygnema cylindricum. The sequence goes on along the minus strand of JBBHKE010000240.1, from coordinate 113,271 downwards.
TCCAAGATGGTTGCCAATTTTCAAACACGGTTTGAAACTCTTGAATTTGCGAGCTTACCCATCAAATGTTTATGACTTGTGCGTTGGATCAAAGGCTCGTCATCCGGAATAGAAAGTCTTCCATAAAATTTTGATTTTGAACTCACTGGCGACGAGTTCAACGAGCATTTACTCCATGAAATCAAACTCTACAGGAGACGTAATATTTAAAAGCATTACGAGAATGAGCCACAATATTTAAAAGCATTACGAGAATGAGCCACAGAACCTTTTGAAATGGTGGGTCGGAAAATTCAGACACAAACAAAAGTCTATGTGTACAAATTGCATTGAGGGTCTCTCTTTGAAGAAGTTTGGCATTTTTCTCGTCCTTCTTCAACATCTTGTTTTCGATCGTTTCAAGAAAATATAAACTTTTTCAAATAAAAACGTTAGAAGATCGGTTATTATTAGTAACCCTGGTATTTATAAATTTTAAAAAGCCAGCTAGTTCAATTTGGTAGCTTTGTGTGAGTAAAAAGTAGATTCTTAGCTTTATGGTGTCCATTTTCCAATTTGGCGAGTTTTTATTTAGAATTCAATTCTCTACGTTGACGAAACTTCATGTATATTGTCTTTGTATGTTTTTTTTTTTTATTTCAATGCGTCTATACGTAAAAGAAAGTGTCCATTCAACAATCGTTATTCTTTGTCTATTTTAGGTTAGTGCCAATTATGCCTATTTTGTATAGCCATTTTTGCCTTCTTGTACCCTATATCCGAAAATGTACCCATTTTTTATGTGTGACGTATGTAAAGTAATAATCGATGTAAACTTCAAGAGCGAACTTTGAAATTTGTAGATGCTCACACGTAGATATGAGGTATGGAGCACAAAAAGGGGAAACGTCAACATTCCCGTTTTTGTAAATAGATAGTGGACACGTGGAGCTACCATTGCTAAGTATGGGCAAAAGACAATTGATGATGGGGTAAATATGTATGGTGATTTAGGTTGTGAGCCCATGCAATCTTAACTTAGAGATGAAATGATTTATTTTGTGAAAATTGACTGTAGTAGTTTTCAACGTGTTTCAATGTCCAAATACGAAACTGTTACTCAATACTCTAACGGTTGTAGTTGCGGTATAATTTTCAGCAATTCAATGTTGTAAACAATTGCTTTTTTTCGTTGTACTTGCTTTATCTTACAAGCTTTTCAACAATTATTGTTGTGTGTTTGGTCCTTAAGAATTTTAGTCTTTTACTTTTCACGGTCATCAACTCTTTTCAATTACTTTCATGTTTTCTACTTTGATGGTCTTACCATTGTGTTTTTGGAAATAAAATCTTCTTTAATGACATAATTGGATTTTCAAAAGTGAAAGCTACACGCTGTATGATTGAATATCATGACGATTTCCTATGTCGAATATACCACCAACCTTGGTGTACCCGTAACAAATTTATTCATGTCCGAACAAAACGAATAGACGTGTTGTGTATCTGTAGCGTCTTACACGTAGTCGTCATATATCCTTCTTGGCTTTCTGGTAGTCGATATAATGGTTCAATGTACAGACTGGAAAGTAATCTGGAAATATCACTGATATGTTCCTCCGCTATGCCGAAAACAATTTCTCGCGATCATTAACCTTAAAGCGGTTTTTTAGGGTTCCTTCGACTTTTATTTTTATGTAATACACCGTGAATCACTATTAGTGTTAAGTACACTATATCAACGCTCCTAAATTTAGAACCTCCAACCCAAAATAGAATTCATAATTTAGTACACTATATCGACGCCCCTAAATTTAGAACCTCTAACCCAAAATAGAATTCAAAAATTATTTTTTTCAACTGCGCTAATATATATATGGTTCATTTAGTGCAAATTACTATGATTTGGGCAGTTTTCAAATACTTTAATGCACCAAATTACTCATCCTTATTAACATTGCACATAAAAGTATCAGAAAAGTGTGAGATAATGGCGTCGAGAGTGGCGTAGACTAGATAAAGGGCACTCAAATTTGATCCGATGTAATAAAAACAACAAGAAATTTCGCGGACCTAATCTCACATGTTATGAACATGGGCTATAACGGGCTATAACGGCTACACTATAGGAATGGGTATTCAAATTAGTGTTAGATGTGTAAATTAGGGTTAATGGCTTGGCGTTAGGCCATAGAACCTAAAGTAAAGTTAACAACACTACTTGTCTTTACACTATCAATTTATTTACACTAATAGTGATACATGGTGTACCAATAATGCTTCACTGTGTATGGTACACCGTGTATAGCTATTAGTGTACAAGCATTTTCCGCAACTTAAATCATATTATTTTCGTGCACACCTGTCCATCATTGGACAAGGGACATTGGACAAGGGACAACCAACTGGAAGGTAAAAATCTCTCCTATAAATTGCAACTATCGGATTAGCAATCTAATATCCGCAAATTTCGCATGGAGAAAAAAAATATTTAGTAGCGTGATAACCATTAACATGAATAACGATATACAGAATACTATACTTTTGTACTACGTACGGATGTGTGTACTAGGGTACATCGTGAATCGTTGTTGACAATATTGGGACACTAATTTGACGAATCCAACGGACCATGCCTTTTTTGTCGATTAGCGTGGTAACGTGAAACTGGGGTGCATCCAGTGAGATAGCGCATTCTACATATATCATATGCATACAACATGCTTTCCTTATTGTGCGAACAAGAACGCTTCAATGGCAAAAACACTTACTTTAAAGTTTAAACCTATGGTCGATACTGTTGGCGGAACTGCAAGCATGGAAGTTATGTTACCGAAATCCCGTTTCGATAGCAATGTGGCGTCAAACTATTCTAAAAAAGAAAATGTGTAGGCGCGGTGTACAGGGGGAAGGGGGGAGGGTGTTTGCGTTGACTCCAAGTTCAAAACATAACATGTTTCGCACGTGTACACCTCTAAAATTTCTAATGGAAATCTGTATACGTAGCCTTTTGCCGATATTAGACATGTTTTCGATTTTGACCTACCGACAACCCGATACAATTGTCTCAATATATTTGTAGAGGTATTATTCTAATACATGTCCAATTTATATCCACGATCTACAGAAAATAATGAATCCCGATGCTTGTCGTGTACATATCGTATACTTTACTGTTTCGGTCTTGTACATTTTGTCTTATAAAGTAGTAAGTATTGGAGCGAAGTGCTATGTAGTCTGTAAAACAATTTTGTACTTCCGTTCTAGAATGTATGAGGCGCATTGGGATACGTGATATGATATATTATATACTATATAGAGTACAACAATATATAGTATATATTGCTTATGTTAGTGAAACATTTATATCGCCAATAACATGTTTATTTGTTTAACAGCGATACACCAAGCCCCGTTTCTAATAAACAACAATAGAAGTGCGATCGACCTTAATAGTGCTATCGGCTTCAATAGTATATTATATCCAAAAAAGACGTATAACCAGTACTCACTACGCATCTACTGTATATAACATTAAGAAACGTTTTTCACTTATGATCCATGGTAAATCTCTACTGTACCTAACTACATAAACATGGTAACATGACTACTTTTTAGGGTTATGACTACTTCATAGCCGATGGCACATGACTGCATAGACCATGACTACATGAACATGGTAACATGGCAGATGATGCATGATAACATGACACTTATGCATAGTTACATAGAAGCGTGCATATAGTATGATACGTAATACGTGTGTCGTGTATCTGCAAGGTTTTGTCGATAATCAATATGTGCATTTTTTTGGCTTGCCGATAATTGAAGAATTGGCACGATACATCGACGTTAGTGTTATCGCGGAAAAAAATTGACCCACACAATCGCGATAAAAAACCGATAAGATCAGTTTTTATCCCAATAACACCGTACAAATAACTATTGACGATATTTGTAAGGACAATACAGTTATACAGTTTATTCCACGCACGCGTCGCTGACCCCCTCTTCCCCCCGATTTCGTAAAGAAATTGTGATATTTGTTCGATTTATTTCACTTTTGGGGGTTTTACTTCAGTTACACGCTCCCATACTGTTGTAGAATGTCCTTTTGTCTCATAATTATTCTTTCACAATTATTTAAGCCCTCATATCACTTCCATTTTTTTTCTATATTGGTTTCTGACGTTTAAACGCAATTTTCAGTCCATTTTAGAACAATCGACAGCAAAGTCGAGCAAAATAAAGACATAAGCTGAAATTTGGACAATTATGTACTAGGGTCCCAGATTCCACATACATAGCTTCGGCACATGGTCATATTTAAGACATTACAAAGTCATATTTCTAGTCCAACTTTCAAGCATCAACATACAAAATCTACAATGCCTCAATTCACCAACGTACATCATCAATCAATCATACATATGCAATTTGATAAATGCAAAATTTCCGAAATCTCAATCTCCCAAAATCTAAAATCTCTTAATTCTCAGAATATTATTCCCAAATTCTCAATATTTCAAATTTTGCAAAATCATTGATTTCAAAGTTTGAAAATTCAAAACATCCTTAATTATTCTCAATCTCCCAAAATCCTCACTGTCATAATTTTCAAAATCTAATTCCAAATTCTCAATATTTCAATTTTTTAGTATTCGGTCTTAGTAAGAATTTTATTGCGCTAAAACCAATGTCGGTAGTTATCGGTTATCGAACCATCAAAGGTCCTGGTATATCGCCACGAGACGAACAAATTATTTATTGGCAATAAGTAGAAAAAAATTATTACGTTGTATAATTATACTTAATAATAAATCATAAAATTTAATTGAGTGTATAGAGCGTGGCATTTCACGTATGAAAAATTGTTTTTACACTGTATAATGGAAGTTTAGTACGTACTATGGAGTATATTAACATTAACAAATTTAAAATAGTAATTTATAGTAGTAAAATAATAGTACCGCAACTAAAATTTCAATTAAATGAAAAAGCCTAATTTTTTTGAGAACAAAATGAACAAAACAATAAGAATCTATTTGCAGCCTGGAATCTATTTGCAGCCTGGAAACTATTTGGAGCCTGGAAACTGAAGATGATTGAGGCAGCCTGGAAACTGAAGAAGATTGAGGAGAAACCAGGAGCACTAGAGGACTTAATCACTAACGGCAATGCAAAATCTTTTAAAGACAAAATTTCGTACATAGATCCAAATGCCAACAATGTATGCAACAGAATCAACTGTGCAGCAGAAATGATAAACGAAGAAAAGCAAAAAAGTGCAACAAGATCATGATACAAAGTGAGAAAAAATGAGACAAGGCAAAGAAGAAAAATGAGTGAACATAGCCGAGGGAGATCCAATTATCCCCTTTTCCCAGCTTTTTAGCTTGCGGAGGAACTGGCTTACACGACCGGAAGCTTGCAACATCCGTGGCAAAACCATTGACCATCCGCAATTGCCAAAAACGGTGCCACCAAATACTTTATGTGAAAACCCTGAAACCCTGATTGCACTGGTCGCAAAGTAACATGGTAGTTTCCTTAACCGATCGATGACAAAAGGTACATGTTGTCGCCTCCGCAATTGGCATACTCATGGGATCCATATCCTGCGACAAGTCCGGTAAATAGCATAGAGCACAATTATTGGTGTGCTCCCGGAATGTCCGCGTGTCTGCTTCTTGTAATCCGAACATTGCGTACAGATCCACCTCGATGATTCGTAGGATATGTGTAGAAACATCCGTATCCAAAGTGTCGAAGGTTTGTCTGCGAAGATACACATAGTACCCCACCAGATCGGGCTTCTGCTGCGGCTTGTAACTGCTGCTTCGAGTGGTAGCAAACCGAAGGGTGTTCGGATGCTGGGCAATCTGCAGATTATCAAAAGCCATGTGCATTTCACGTGTGAAAAGCAAAGCACGGTGAATTAGCTCTTCCAAGAAGATTGTGTAAGACATAAGAGGAAGCGAAAAGCTTGAAGCTTTTTGAATATTGCGACCGAGCAACAGATGTCGCCCAAATAGAGTGTAATACGGGCTGAAATTGGCCAGACTAGCTTGAATTGACATACGATATCCTATGGTAATGTGACCGAGGGATTTGTCCCAAACCGAAATATGTTTCTCTAAGCAATGCTTACGCAAGGCACGCTTAAATGTTTAGACTGGCATGCGGGTGATCCCAACTAGTACACCGATGATTGAAGAGAGCCTAATCAAGCATCTCTTGAAATTCCCCCTCAAATTTTGTACCTTGATCCGTAAGGACCTCGGCTAGGGCACCGTATCTCGTAAAGACATGTTCCTTAAAGGCTGCGGCGGTGAACTTCGCGGTCTTCTGAGGCAGAGCTACGACTTCCACCCACTTATTGAAGTTTTGATCATAATCATGATGTATTGTTTTACCTTATGTGAAATGGGAAATGGTCCGGCCAAATCGACTGACCATCGATAGAATAAACGCCTAATAGGTAGAGGTTTGAGTGTAGCTTGCCGATTAGAAAAAGAAGTTCGGAGACGGTCGCAGGTGGCACATTTGTGTAGAATATTTGCCGCTTAGATTGCATTCTTCACCACCAATACCGTGCCTGAACTAGGCTTAATGTTTGCTTGGTACAGTAGTGCCCAAGCTCAGTGTGAATCTGGTCAATCAAAGAAAGCCGCTTGGTTGGACGTGGGATGTGCCTATGGCTTCCGTCCTCTAGCAAACGAACTAAAGATCCTCCGAGCCAGATGTAATTTTTGGCTCTTTTTTTCACTCTGTCTTTTTCGTTAGCGGTAGTGGCGAACCGATAGGTTTGTGAGGATCGAAAAAGAATGAGGGGCCCATCAAGTCAAGGATCTGTGGTAGGATGAGGATTCGAAATAGAGGCTAGACAGTAAGTAAAATAAAAAACCCACAAACATGGCGAGAACATTGTCATCGTCAAAATCCTGTCGGCTCCATTATCTGTCGTTCAATGGAAAGGATTTTGCCAAATTCCGTCTGCGTTTAGACTAAGCAATCCGGGTCGGTGAATTATTTCAACGTCATATTTTTGCAAAATTAGAGCCCATCGGCTAGCTTCTAGGAAAGCTTATCGTTAGTTGTCAGCCAATGTAAGGGCTGATGGTTAGTTAAAAGTGTGAAAGGCTTTCCGTACAAATAATGGCAAAAATGCACGACTCCCCAAACCGCGACTAGACATTCCCCGTCATGACGATATAGTTGTTTAATATAACTGGAGCACTCGATAAAGTTGTTTTTAATTTATGAAATGCGGAAATCTGATCGTGGCCCTATATGAAGGCCATTTCGTTCTTGAGAAGGTCATTTAATGGAGATGCAATTGTACTGAAATTAGGTACGAACCTGCGATAGTAGCCTGCAGACTTGTGAGGTCCGTGGGGGCCAGCAATTTACTAATTGCCTCTATCTTTGCTTCAAGAGGAGTGATCCCATCAGCCAAGATTAACTGGCCGAGGTAAGGCACTCCTTCGGATTCAAAAGTGCATTTCGCAGGATGACACTTTAATCCGACCTTTTTTAATTCAGTCAATACCCATTTGATGTGAGCTGCGTGCTCTTTAATAGTACACCGTGAATCGTTATATGCCTTATAAAAGCTATATCGGCACCCCAAAAGTTTGACATTGATACCTTAAATGTAATAAATTACACTATTTAAGGACGTGGACTTTAATTTGCCATGTCTTTAGCAATAAATTAGAATGAATGAGCCTAATTTTTTCTTTACACGAATAATTTCTATATGATCATAACGATTCAAGGTGTAGTGGTGGCAATGATAAGGTCATCGATATAACACCTAGCAAACTTACAACCTCCGAGGACTAAGTCTATGACCTTTTGAAATACCGCTAGAGTATTTTTCAATTTGAACGGCATTACGACCCATTCTTATGGACTGTCACTACCCCAAAATGTGGTTTTGATGCCGGTCTTTTTCCTCTATCTCAATTTGATTGACTCCTTGAAGGAGGTCAAGAAAGCTAAAATTCTTCGCCCCGCCTACGTGGTCAAATATTTCCTCGGCGAGCGAAATGGGATGACGATCTTGAACGGTTTTAGCATTTAGTTCACGATAATCGCCGCATATTCGACCTTCACTAAAATTACCCTCACGATCCTTTTTCTGAGACATGACGGTGGGAGCTGCAAATGTGGAGTCTGACTATTAAATTAGGCCAGCTTCCTCTAGCTCAGCACCTCACTTATCTACCATTTCCCATTCGGTTTTTGATAGACGGTGTTTTGGTTTAAATATTGGGCGGTCATCTTCGAGACTTATCGACATCCTTTAAGTGGTGTGACAAACCAAATCATTCATTGAAAAGGCAAAGGCATCGACATTCCGTAAAACTACGTCATACAGTGATTTTTGTTTGGCCTTTATTAGATTGGTGTCAGATTTCCATTTAGGAACCTGGTGACTCCTAATTGTCATGGCCTCCGTAGCTTGTGCAAAGACCAATTGCTCATCTGCGATGAGTATTTGTCCTAACTCGTAAGCCACAGGTGTTTGTTTAAGAAAATTAACTTTATGATCGCAATTGCGTGTGGGGAAAGCAACATTCTAATGCGGAGTAGGTGGATTATGCATAGATATTGCAGATAGGATGGTTGTGTTTGCGGGAATCGACCAGGACATATGGCTAAGGTTGAGGAAATCGTAGATAAGGATTTCCGAAATTGGTGGAATTGGAGGATAAAAGAAGAAAAAATGAAATGTGGGCCTTTTAAGACTAGGACGGAATGATTTACTGAATGATGCATCCCGTCCCCACCCAGCTGGTTGAGACGGATGTGCTTGAGAGTGGCGACCAGCTGCGAACCAGAAACCTAAAAAAAAAGACAAAGATTGAGGGTCCATGACACGACCTAATAAATTGAATCTTTGACGTTCGGTAAGACTAGGAGCGGGTGTAGTTAATTCGTACAAAACACCAAGGAAAAAGACAAGACAAAAAAAACTGCAAAAATCTTCTAAAACCAATTCGTGTACTCTGAAATTATGAGAGTACAGAACTAACTATTATGACTAAGTACTATCATTTGACTAACTTCAACTAAGCAATAGCGTGAGAGTATATTATTTATAATTTGCTGATATTTTAGGTGCTTGCCAATAGGCGACGAAGACCGTATACCTACATTACAAAATTTGCGGTCCACGGATTAAAACCCTTCCTAATCTTCATAGAAATTTGCAATAGGATCTCTTACCTCTCAGAAAATCCCTTTACCACAACCAATTTGAACCACATATTCCACACATTGGAAAATACACATCCACATTGGAAAGTACTCACACATTTCGTTAGCATGGTCTCTTGCCCTCGTGGCTCAACCCTTCTTTTTAAAGTGTTTTCCACTACGCTCTACTTTTAATAATTCTATCTCTTAACTACTAAAACACTACTTAGTTTGTAAGAGATTTCAGTGCAAAAATGTCATTGCTCCAATTTGGTTTTAGTCGCTCAAGACCAAGATCAGTCAGAATTTCTCCAAAATTTTCCAAAGGAAAAAATGTTTACTCTCCTCTTACTTTTTATCCATCATCGTCCTTACCTGCCACGCTAGAGTCAACGCTAAGTTGAACAAGTTTTACCTGAGCCAATCATTGATCAGCAAGGACTCAGACTGACCTATGCAAAAACGTGTGAAATCTCTTACAAACTACGTAGCATTTACCAACCAATGAAACACTAAGTTTCACTACATAATATTTACGTGCAAAAATGCGCACTAAAAGAAACGCGACTTCAAACGAACGTGCGTCGCAAATTTTGCACGCGAAACTACATATGAAATTCTAAATGAAAGTGACGTTTTGTACTTAAAATTGTACGAAACGAACCATTGTGTGAAGTAAACGACTAAATGTTTTATTAGTATTTTATGCAACGTACACGTAAAATTTCGGTTCTTATCTGACCCTTAGCCTGTTTCAATGATACCCACTTGTTAGTTTGACCTCGGGCTGTCATCTAAATACACGTATCTCTATTTATATTGAATTAATACTTCAAATCACGCGATTCTTTCGCGAATGTCTACGAAATTCATAACTTTATATTCCTAAATTTTAAATACCCATTTACGACCAAGTATGATCCACTATTACAGTTACATCATTCCCTCCTTATTTTTAACTAACCTTAGTTAAAACACAATTCATTCTCAAGACGGGACTTCTATATTATTATCCCTCCAATACCTTTGTAAAAACTCCAAACTTTTATCTTCTAAAGTTAACTCATCTTTTGGCTTTCCTAGATAATGCACTTGCTAGAATATAGTATTGCCGCACTTAAACCGTTAACCAACCCAATATATTACCCATCTGTGGACTTCAGCTTCTATAATTATTGAAGGATTCTATTCCAATTCTCTTTCAGTTGGCCGAAGATTTGCTCGTTTTAGCTGACTCATGTGAATTACTGGATGAATTTTTGTTGAAGGCGGAAAGTCCAATTCGGCAGCAACTGACGATATCATCTCGATAACAGTAAATGGTCCAATGTACTTAGGAGCGAATTTCCCCGTAGGATCCGATTATCCCTCGATCTTACACTTGTAATGAGTTGTAGAAAGCGAAACCTTGTCACTTGCGCTTACCACCGAATCACCCCAATTGCGGTTAGCATTTAACTCTTGCCTCTTTTGTGCCTCCACTAATGCATCCCGTACTGTTTTCCAAACTGTTTGAATGTATTCCCAATATTCTGTTCCCGATTTCTACTCTCTTGAGTGACCCATGTTATTAAGTCTAACGATTATCTGGGTTGGTATCCGTATGCAAATTCAAACGGTGAGAATCTTGTACGAGCATGTATACATAAATTGTATGCAAATTCCATTAATGGCAGTTTAGATTCCCATGTGCTCAAAACTCCGCTTCAAACAATCCTAAGCATTTCCTCCAGTTTACGGTTCCTCTTTTTTGTCTGTCCATCTGTCTAAGGATGATAAGAGGTACTCATTTTTAATTCTGTGCCTAAATTTTGTTGTAATTCTTTCCAAAATACAGACGTTAATTTAGAATCTCTATCACTAACTATAGACAGAAGAACTCAATGATGTCTAACCACGTTGTCAAAATATAACTTTGCAATATCAACAACTGAATGAGAAGTTTTGCAAGGGATAAATATTTACATTTTACTGAACCTATCAACTATGACTATGATATTGTCATTTTTTCTAGACGTAGTTGGCAACTTGACAATAAAATCCATACTGACAGATTACCATCGCCTTTCGAGGATATCTAAAGGTTTTAAGAGACCTATATGTTTTTGGTTTATAGGTTTACTCTATTGGCAAGGGACACAACTTTCCACGTGTTCGACACCTCCTTTGCTATCCTGGGCTAAAACAATCTACTCTGCAACCTACCAAGAGTTTTATTTCGACCTAGATGTCATAAATGCTCATGGGATTCCTATAAAAGTTGTTTTCTTAAGTCTCCGATTTGAGGAATGCATAATCTATCCCGTGTTGGCAAATACATTAAACCATCTTCTTTTCTAAAGTTTTTGACATGCCTTTCATTCAATGGGTCAGAATTCCCTCCCAAAATATTCTTGCAAATCACAACAAAATATGGATCTTGATCATAACCATTTCTACCTGCATCTAAAAACAATTCATCCCGAACCATCACGTTTATCTCAAAAAATCTACTTAAAGGATCTGCGACAACATTTGTCTTTCTAGGAATATGTTTGACTTAAATTTGAAATATGCCAATTTTTGCATCCACCTAACCTGTCTACCTGTCATAATTAAATCACTTAATCTTTGTAGATGGAGAGTGTTTTACATATGCAAATATGCAAATAACAAGCCATTTCACAAATGCAACTACGTAATTAACCTCTCCGGGATATTTTTTCAGCATCACTGGATTCCTAGACTCAGCAATAGGATGAAAATGTTTTCATCTTTTGATTATGACTCACTAGACCTTTATGAGATGCTTGGTAGTGATCAAATTTCAAATGCACGATTAGGATACACTAGTGTAGGGGCAAAAGGTCGACGTCATTTTTAGTTCCTCGAAAGCTCTCTCCTGATCGGCTCCCCACACAAACATCTTCTTCTCCCGAAGTAAATCTGTCAAAGGTGCGACAATCATATTGAAGTTTCGATAAATTTTTTGTAATAAGTGGCCAATCCCATAAATGATCTAACTTATGTGACATAAGTGGGTTGCTTCCAATTTTCGATTGCACTAATTTAGGATGTGTCTGTTTTAACACCCTCCCCACTAACTATATGTCCCAAAAATAATTGTTCACTCTTAAGAAAACTGGATTTTGACACTTTTCCATACAGTTTTCTTTCCCTCAACCTTTCCAACACTTTCCTTAAATGAATTACATGTTGTTCTTTAGATTCGTTGTAAATTAAAATATCATCTATACACAGTTGAACAAACTCATCTATATAATTAGAAAATGTTTGGTTCATTAATCTTTGATAAGTAGGCGGTGCATTCGTCAAACCAAATGGCATCACTATCCATTCAAAATGACCGACTCTAGTTTTAAAAGCAGTTTCATCAACATCTTGAGTTCTAATTGGCACCTAATTAAAGCCATTACGCATATCAATCAAAAATAATAATTTCACACCTTTCATACGATCTATCAAATTAGAAATTAAAGGTAACGAATACTTATCTTTCACCCTAATCTTGTTTAGCCTACGATAGTCAACATGCATCCTCAACGTTCCATCCTTTTTTTTGACAAAGAGAACAGGTGCTCTGTACGATGATTTGTTGGGTTGAATATGTCATTTATCCAAAAGCTCCTTAATTTGTTTCTTTTACTCTTCCTGCTCAAAGAAACAGTGCTTAAAAATACCTATGACACGAGGATTACATATAGGTTCAAGGTTAATAACATGTTCCACATCTCGGCAAGGTGGCCTCCCTATGGGTAAGTCGCTTGGGAAAACATCTCTAAATTCAAAATTCAAATCTTTCTCATCACCATCAGATGTATCAATGTCAGTAACAAAATCAAATTTTTGTTTTTCAAGATTTTTAGTGGTGCCTGATTTAGGGATGCCATCAATGTTAGTGTTTTCTCCCACTCTTTTATCAGGAATGCCTCAGTTACTAATAACAAGAAAACATGATTTGTTTTATCTTTTAAATACTTTTTAAATTGTTGAGCAGAAATCAAAAGTTCCACTCCCAATTTGGTTATCTTATTTATATGATTTCTATGCAACTTCTTTGAAGTTGATGCTTGCAAAACCTTCCAACCGTTTTCAGACTTCATTCTAAAGGTGTAAGTTTCTTAATTAATTTGAGAATTATGTTCATTTAACTAAGGCTTTCCATGTATTAGCTCCTCACTACCTAAATTCATTATTTCACCCATAACTTTCATTTTATGACCTTGCATATCAACTTCTATTGTGTCAGTTTGTAAATCTAATGTGGATTTATTACCATTTGTCACTTGAACATGTAAAGGTTTTTCCCTTATGACTGTAGAAATTTTATTTTTCTCAACAAACTTATGTGAAATAAAATTATGTGTAGCACCTGAATCTACTATAACTCCTAAGGGTTTTTCTTCCACTACAGACTAAAATATGATCATGATCAAACTGTGTCTGGTGTCATCTTACTTAACTATCCTAACATAGGTCTATTGTTAATAGTTTCATCAAAAGGGTTGTTCAAACTATGAAGTGTAATTAGCATCATAATAAATTGAGCTCTCCTAGCCTTTCCATTTATTAGCTTACCCTCCAGAGTTAACTCCTTAACCTCTCGATCTGATCGACTCAACTGAGGACTTTCAGCTAGTCCTTTCCGTTTCCCACCTGATCGCGCTTCCCGCTCAGCTAAGTATAATGCAATATACCTCATGGCCTTCCTGGTCAACTGAGTATGATCCAATATCTTCTTGAAAACCTTCATTGACATTAACTGCTTTAAGAGATCCCTTATCTATACTGGTCGTTAGTGTATTGATCAGGACCTCCGCAATTAAAACAAGTGACTTTTTTTTTCAGTTTTGTGCATTCTCTGTTGAAATGTCTCTCCTTTCCACAATTATAAGAGTTAATTTTCTTCACTTGTGCACAGTCAGATGCCCTATGACCTCTTTTCTGACAAATAGTGCATGTGGGAATGTTTAGATTCGGTTTCTGAGCATTAATACTTGGATTAAGACTCTTATTCTATCCCCTTCTATTGAGAAATTTGTTTCGTGCATTACCACTCTCTCCATCTCTCTGATTTCCCATTAAGAAATTCTGCCTATTCACTAGACCTGCATTCAATCCCTTTTCCTCAAACTCCTCACCCCACTGTGATACTTAATTGAACTTGCATTCTGACCCTCTTCCTCAAACTCATCCTTACCCCACTCTGATACTTCATTGAAATTGCATCCTGACCCTCTTCCTCAAACTCCTCCTCATCCTACTCTGATACTTCATTGAAATTTCCCCTAAGTGGTGGAGTTTCACGATGATACCCCAACTGATCCTCTAATTCCAATGCCTTATCTTGTAATTCTTTCAAATTAATAAATTTTTTATGTTTTAGTTCATTTCAGTATAGAATTCAGATAGTTCAAGAAATACAACTTAGCGATTTTCATCAGTCAAACCTATGACATGCATGCTAGATGAGTAAAATTCCACAATATAATCTTTTACAAATCCAATCGCTTACAGTTAAGCCACTTTTCATCCATTCTGGATTTATATGTGACAGAAAAAAAACGCGATTTGATCGCGGTCTTAAATGCTTCCCAATCAGCGTTAGCAACAATCAAATTAGACCTCCTCTGAGTTTAATACCAAATTTGAGCATCACCTTTCAAACAGCTAACAACAAAAGAAGTGTAATCATCACGATCACAGTTTATAGATTCCAAATAATACTCCATATGAAAAATTTAAACATCTAACTCATCAATCTTCTTACCATCAAATGATGGTGCTTTATAGATAGAAAATTTCAGATCCCTTATCTTCTTAGGTCTATCGTGATTATTTTCCCTAAAACTGGCATTTCTCTTAGTACTCTCACCCTTTTGGTTATTAAGATCATTTTTGGTGTGAATTAAATCAATGAACTTATCCAATTTATGATTTGAAACATTACTATTTTCTTTAACATCCTTCAATTCACTTTTCAACTCACAAATTGTTTTATCCACAGCAGCAGCATGATTATTAAGTTTTTTGACCAATTTTACACTACGCTTTTTCAACACATTCAAGGCATTTTCCATTTGACGTTTCCATGTATAATTTGCCATTATCACACAATGAAATGAAGTAATAAAAGGTAGAATATATTTATCCAAAAGAGTTTGTAGCGGATTTGAAGTCCTCAAATTTCTCCAATCTAAGCCTTCTTTTCCTTAACAAACTTTTGAAATATATTAAAATCTGAAAAACAAATAAACATTAAAAGTCAGTTAGTGAAAATTCAATTTCCCATACATTGAAATAGAAAGGTAAAAATTTTCCCCTCAAATTTTGCAGCAACAAAATTCAAAGGTCTCAAAGGTAAAATTCAACCACAAATTTTGCATCAGCAAAATTGAAAGCAATCAAAGGTAACAATTTAGGGTTTGAAAAGTTTTAAATCATTTTTGGACTCCTTTGCTCTTGAAGAAGTAAAGTGCTCCACTTTCCTTCTCCACCATTTCCCACTATATCACGATCTTTTGTTCTCTAATCCTCACATCCTTACCCTTCATAGCTTCAAGCCCTCCCTCTACACATGAATCATTGTTAGGAGAAGGCAAGTTTGTTTGGCTTTTAGGTAATTGGAGTGAGTTTTAGCGGTGGCTACATTGCCCACACCGCTTTAGTCCTTAGGACCTGAGCACGCCCCACATCTAACCAGCGAATCCTCCAATCCCCTACCACTTCACATTGTGGTTCTACTGACCCAGGTTAGAGCACCCTCAACGGTCACGGCAGTCGATATTCGAGTGAGCAAACTTCTACTTGGATTCTAACCAAAGCTTTGATACCATATATAATAAGATCTCCTACCTCTAAGAAAAAATCCCATTACCACAACCAATTTCAACCACACGTTTCACACATTGGAAAATACACATCCACATTGGAATGCACTCATTTAAAGATAAATTTTAATTTAGAAAAAACTTCTGTCCACATAACATTAGCTTGATCTTTTGCCCTCGTCGCTCAACCCTTCTTTTTAAAGTGTTTTCCACCACTCTCTACTCTTAATAATTCTATCTCTTAACTACTAAAACAATACTTAGTTTGTAAAAGATTTCAGTGAAAAAATGCCATTTCTCCAATTTGGTTTTAATCGCTCAGGACCAAGATCAGTCAAAATTTCTACAAATTTTTTCAAAGGAAAAGATGTTTACTCCTCTGTTTGACTTCACTATTTATCCATCATTGCCCTGGAGCAGCCAGGCCAGAGTCAACGCTCCTTTGAACAGGTTTTACCTAGGCCAATTATTGATAAACAAAGACTCAAACTGATCAATGCAAAAACGTGCGAAATCTCTTGCTTACTATGTAGCATTTACCAACCAATCAAACGCTACATTTCACTGCATAACATTTACGTGCAAAAGTGTGCGCCAAACGAAACGCGACTTTCACGAATGAACATTGCAAATTTAGCTCGTGAAATTACCTACAAAATTCCATTAAATGAAAGTAAAATTTCGTACTAAAAATGTACGAAACGAACCATCGTGTGCACTAAACGACTAAATGTATAATTAGTACATTATGAAACGTACACGCGAAATTTCGGTACTAATTTGACCTTTAACCCGTTTTAATGATACCCACTTGTTAGTTTGACCCCGCGCTGTCACCTAAATTCACCTATCACTATTTCTTTTGAATTAAAACTTCAAAATCGCGCGATTCTTACGCGGACGTCTACCAAATTTTTAACTTTATATTCCTAACCTTTAAATACCCATTTACGACCAAGTTGGATCCACTGTTACTATTACAAAATGCGTGAACCTCGAAGGGTTAAGGACTTAAATTATAACCAATCGGTGTGCGTCGCCAACATTTTGAAATTGCACATCGGGTCATTTATGTTTCCAAATCGTACGTCGCGTCACCAAAAATTTGTGACAAAAAATCGTAGGTACGGTAGCCGTCGCTCACATGACCGTTCAATTCCGTACCTCCACGTAATCACGATGGTTACACTTTGAACATACACATTCGTACCTGCGCGCAACCACATTTGATCACCGAACAAAAATAGCGTGGCGGCAGTTCATAATTCGCGATACCATATCCAATAATTATGTGCTGATACGATGCGGCATGACAAAACTTCTTCATTAAATAGTTGTGGACTTCAAACCGTTAAGTATAGTATAGAGCAAGGAGTTTTAGGAAATGGTTAAAGGGTCAAAATCGTCAACAATTCCAGATCGTCAAGGATTAACAACAAAAATTGAGGAGATAGACATGAAGCTTGGTTTAAGTTTGACCAAACTTCTTCAATGAGAGACCCTCAGTGTCACTTTGTACACATAGACTTGTGTCTCGAGTCAAACTGTTCTTTAACTGCTCATTTGATAAATTCAAAATGGGATGTTATAAATTTATACTTAGGGTGTTCCCCCTTTTCTAGAAATCATACAACAAGACAAGCTTGCAAGGCACAACATTTTTGACAAAGTAGTGGTAGTTTGTATGATTTACACAACACCTCCTATGAAAAAAGTCAATAGAGCTATATCTTGCGATTAGCACAGGTGTGTTGATCACCTCTAAATTTGGTCACCGGAATTTTTTTTTGCAGGTCTAGGTGTGTGTGGACACATGGAAACTGCGAGAAATCTCGTAGGGCTTTTCGAAAGCTCTCCGAGACCAAACACTATTTTCAACTTTTTTGCCACAAAATAGTGAATAAAGTGGAAATCTTTGGAACTTGACATAACTACAAGGTGGTGGTCCACTTATTTTATGTTTTCTTCAATCTTATATTTGAAAAAACCATAATTTGCACTTATGACAACATCAATTCTTACAAATGTTAAATTAAGTGAAGAGTCACAAATTGTAATCGAAAGATGCGTCACTCTTTTACAGCCTTTTATGGTAACGCAAAGGGTGTTGGAAGAAAAAACTTATGTGACATTGAGATGGGTTTGAATTACAATAAAGACACTTCTTAAAGGATTGAAAAACGTGGTTGATAACACTTCATTTGGGAATGTTTTGCAATTCACCAAATTGAATCCAAGATGGTTGCCGATTTTCAATTACGGTTTAAAACTCTTATTACTTTGAGTTTGCGAGTTTACCCATCAAATGTTTATGACTTGTGCGTTGGATCGAAGGCTTGTCATCCGGAGTAGAAATTCCTCCATAAAATTTAGATTATGAACTCACTCGCGACGAGTTCAAAGAGCATTTGCTCCATGAAATCAAACTCTACAAGAGACGTTATATTTAAAAGCATTACGAGAATGAGCCACAAAACTTTTTGAAATGGTGGGTCGGAAAATTCCACTTGTTCTAACATTGATCTCTTTAGGTCGAATAATTTTAGCTATTCCCATTATTTCGGCTCTTTTGCGACGGGTATTTTTAGCTACTAGTCAACTTGCCAACGCGAACAAAATTGGTTTAGTCTCGAATATTTTGTCTTTGGATCCAACGCACAAGCCATAAACATTTTGATGGGTAAGGTCGCAAGCTCAAGAGTGTCAAGGTTTGGAAATCGGAAATCATCTCAGATGCAATTTGGTGATGTAATTTGATGAATTCCCAAATGCCCAATATTCAAATAAGGTGTTATCAACCACGTTTTTCAATCCTATAAGAAATGAGTTTATTCTGATTGGAACCCAGCTCAATGTCACGTAAGTTTCTCTTCCAACACCTTTTGCGCTACCGTAAAAAGATTTAAAAAAGTGACACCTCTTTTAATTACAATCTATAATTTTTCACTTAATTTGGCAATTGTTGGAACTCTAGATATCATAAGTGCCTATAATGGACTTTTCAAACTTTTCAAATATATGATTGAAGAAAGCATAGCACAAGTGGACCATCACTTTGTAGCTAAATCGTGTACCAAAGATTTCTACTTTATTCCCAATACAGTTTGCTCTCAAAGAGTTTTTGGAAAATCCTATTTGATTCCTTGCACTTTTCATGTGTCTAGACACACCTGTACTGACACACCCGTGCGATTTTGGACCGACATGTTGTTTTTGGAAGATTAAGTTTCGTATGTGCGCACGCATGTTTGCGTGCGTATGTAATTATCTGATATACTGTGGAGGTTCGAAAGGATTTATGGATTGGGGGGTAATTGTACGAATGAATTTAAACATTTCCCCTATGGCTTGTGCTTTATGACTACTTGGGAAGGAGGAACACCCTTAGCATACTTTTATAAGATTCCATTATGAATTTATGAAAAGAATTAATGAAATGGGTAGTTAAAGAACAGTAAGACAAACTGGTAATTAAAAATAGTAAGAAAAACTCATTAGAGACAAAGACAAAGACAATAGTCCATGTGTGCTCATTAGAGACAGAGACACAAACAAAAATCTATGTGTACAAAGTTACATTGAGGGTCTCTCTTTAAAGAAGTTTGGCCAAACTTAAACGAACCTTCATGTCTATCTCCTCCATTCTTGTTGTTAATCCCCGCCGATTTGAGATTGTAGACTTTGGTGCTAACCCTTTTACCATTTCACGAAACTCCTCGCTCTTTAACACTTAGTGGTTGGGAGTCAAACCTATCCAACCAAGAAGTCTATTTTTAAAGAGCTTGCGGAGCTTGCAACTCCCTTATTGATAAAATCTTGTTGTGCTCCTCCTCAATCTCTTTCAGTTTCCCGGCCGCAAATAGATTCTTATGGTTGTGTTTTATGTCCTCCTAGTTTCTCCTCAATCTCTTTCAGTTTCCCGGCCGCAAATATATTCTTATGGTTGTGTTTTAGGTGATATACTATATTGGAAGGACTCATAGACTTCCATCTATCCACGGGCATCTCACAGTAATTGCAGAAATCTCACAGTAATTGCATAATGCTTTATCTGAATGCTTACTGCAATTATCTGAATGCCTGCAGTCTTGTAATACCTTGAATGCTCCTTTCGGAATGGTTTTCCTAACGTGTTTGAATTCCTCCTTCAAATTTTTGAAGTTCTCAATTTCTTTGATATTCTCACTCTGTTCTAGCTCCACATATGGAATTGTCTGTGTCATCCTCCTCTCCTCCTACAGTGTTGCTTGCCTTTTCCTGAGGATCCATCAGAAGAAATAAATATGTATTTTCTCTATTTTAAATTCGCTATTATTTTCTCTAATCAAATAATTGGTATTGCCTGCTTACAGAATTCTCAGAAAATGCTTCTCATAAAATGGTGGCAGGAAATGGCGGCAGTCTGACAGTTCTGTTCATTTTGTTTTCAGAATGTTAGAAATTACCATGTAATTGAAATTTTTAATTGCGGTACTATACTTTTAGTACTATTAACTACTATTGTAAATTTGTTAACGTTAATGTGCTTAGTTGTCCGTACTAAACTCCCGTTGTACAGAGTACGGAACAGATTTTCATACGTGGTATGCCACGCTATATACAGTCAAATATAGGGAATTGATCATGGGGAATTGATCATGACAGTTGCGTGGTTCACACTTGAAAAAGGGGAAAATGGTGTGGTATGAAAACGGTAATTTTTTTTGTCCGCCGTGACTTGCACGTGACGCTAGCCTACGTCAACTACACCGCCAATCGTTATTAGCGTGTAAGTTTTTTTAGCGTATACGAATAATTAGCGTGGTTTACGCTAATTGGGAATTTGGAAATTTTCGAAGAAATCGTCTTTCTAATTAGGAATTAGGGTTTTTTTTAAATAGGGTGGATAATTATATTTGAGAATAAATAAAAAAAAGCGGGACGGAATTAGCGTACACAACGCTAATAACGATTGGCGGTGTAGCGTATTTTGTACGGTACCTTAATTAACGTCAAGGAAAAATTAAAATCATGTATCCTATTTGAGGAAAAAAATCAAAATTTTAAGAACCCAAATTAGTGTCGTTGACACTAATAACGATGCGCGGTGTACCGTGTCAGATTTGCGACGTTTTGTCGCGTTCCCTATGATTTGCGAAATGAATAGCTAACTACACCGCGAATCGTAATTAGAGTAATGAAAAAATTAGAGTAAAAAAACCAAAAAAAACAATTAGAGTAATGAACTCTAATTTATGCGATAGAACTTTTTCACAGAGGAAGTTTACTCTAATTTATTTAAGTACTCTATATTGGGTTATGTCGGCATTAAATATCCGCGCAGAAATTATAAACACTAAATTACGTGGACGTACAAAATCTGTCAGTCCGTATAATTTTGACGTCATTATGACGCTAGTATTATTTGTCGCGCTGAATGTCAGCTGATGTTCACACTGACGACGATGCTGTCGACGGACGAGAGTTATGCGAACGGCTTTTTTCCGATGTGATTAATTTTTCGTTTAGTGCGATTTCACGTGCGAGCGCGATTGTATTAAATCATTATTTGTACCTTTTTACTTAAAAAGGTACAATTTTGCACGGTCGAACGTCGTCCGTACTCCACACTATTTAAAACGAACCTATATT
Organism: Zygnema cylindricum; assembly: GCA_037447655.1. Taxonomy (NCBI): domain Eukaryota; kingdom Viridiplantae; phylum Streptophyta; class Zygnematophyceae; order Zygnematales; family Zygnemataceae; genus Zygnema; species Zygnema cylindricum. The sequence continues at coordinate 91,624 of JBBHKE010000240.1, read as the reverse complement.
ACAATTTTGTTACGCTAATTAAACTTACTTAAATTAGAATAATGAAAAATTTAGAATCATTTACTCTATTTGATGTAATAGAGTCGAAATTTCGAGCGACCGAATTAGAGTAATTTACTCTAATTACGATTCGCGGTGTAGTTTCGTAAATTTCGTACATCTCAGATTGTACGAAAATTGTACGGACATAAAAAAAAAAAAAAGGCTGCTTCATTTGCGCGCGCGTATTTTTATATGTCCTCCACTCCGTCTTCAGATGGAAAATTACGTCGCTCGCGCTAGTTCATAGAACTTTTTAGAGACACCATAAATTCCGGCGCTCGCCGCTAGTTCGCTGAACTTTTTAGAGACGCCGTAAATTCCGGCGCTCGCCGCTAGTTCACTGAAGTTTTTAGAGACGCCGTAAATTCCGGCGCTCGCCGCTAGTTCGCTGAACTTTTTAGAGACGCCGTAAATTCCGGCGCTCGCCGCCAGTTCGCTGAACATTTTAGAGACGCCGTAAATTCCGCCGCTCGCCGCTAGTTCACTGAAGTTTTTAGAGACGCCGTAAATTCCGGCGCTCGCCGCCAGTTCGCTGAACTTTTTAGAGACGCCGTAAATTCCGCCGCTCGCCGCCAGTTCGCTGAACTTTTTAGAGACGCCGTAAATTCCGTCGCTCGCCGCTAGTTCGCTGAACTTTGTAGAGGCGCCGTAAATTCTGCCGCTCGCCGCTTGTTCGTTGCAACGAACTAGCGGCGAGTGGCGGAATTTACGGCGGCTCCAACGCGGCTTCTTTGAGTCGTTTTGCGTCATTTATTTATTTGTCCTCCACTCCGTCTTCAGAAGGAAGCTGCCGTTGGAGACGCCGTAAATTCCGCCGCTCGCGCCGTAAATTCCGCCGCTCGCTACTAGATCGTTGAACTTTTCATTTTTTTTGGGTATTGAATATTTAAAATTTTTGAAATTTGAAAGTCAAAAAAAGGTACAAATTTTAAAAATTTTCGAAATCGTTTGATGCGCACTTTACGTAGTAATCGTTACTTTAATCTGTGCGTGTTATGCACATAGGACATCTATGCTTCCAAACCAAAATGTACTACCACGCAAGCGTTAATACAGACAAAAAATAACCGCGAAGAAATTTTGGACATTCCCTTAAATATTTTTTCCATCAGTGTTTTTTTTTTTTTTTTGACATTACGTGTTCTCTTATGTGATTGGTCCCCTAGTTTGTGTTAGGTTCAATTCTGAGAATCGGAAAACCGCCGATTCTTCATTAATTTGTGTTCGTGGAATACAGACGCGATTCATGTTCGCTTCCGATGAAATATTCGATATGTACGGTGAAGCGGCAGTACAATTTGTACGGCCGATCCTGAGGCGATCCCGCAATATTTTGGCTTGTTTACAGAGAGAGAATTCTGGAAGAGAAGGGTAGCTTGAGGTAGCTCAGGAGCTGTAGACTATGGCCGACGTACCTTTGCGTGTACTTGGTCATCTTTAGTTAAGGGATTATGTTTTGTATTGGTTCTAGGGATATTTGTTCTTTGTTTATGTAGAGGGTATTTAGTGGGAGTGTGTGTGTGGGGAAAGTATCACTGAATTTGTATTAAGGAGGGGAAAAGCCTTTGGTGAAATAAAAGTTTTATTTTGCTGGATTTCTTTATTGCCTTTATCTTGCTTCCGCTGTGGTGCACTTGTTATTATTATTTTTGTCTTGTATTATTTCAAGTGGTATCGGAGCAGGATTAGTGCACAGTGGCGAGTGTGGCTGCGATGGGGAAAAACAAAAACAAGGCTTCCCCCTTTACGCCATCGTCATCCTTTCCTCCCTTGGAGACTTGGGATGATCAATCTGATCCACCCAGAGAAACGGTTGAAGCTAGTTTCGGAGTTGTGGACCCTCATCCCCCGAATCCACCGATACAAGAGAAAGGTGGAGGAGCCGGTGTTACTGAGGGGCAATTAAGTTCACTTTTCGATAGACTCCTCACCCTTATGGATCAACGATTTTCTGATCTTAATCGAAGGATCCCGAATGTGAGCCGAGGTGATCCGAATGACGGTTATCGTAATGGAGGAAATCCAGTTGATACGAACAAAATGGAGAAAACTGTTGTCGACGATGACTCGGACTTGGAAGAAGGAGGCGAGCAAGAAAGTTCATATTCCATGCCGGGGAAATCCGTGATATTCAACGGCACCAACTATGCAACGTGGAAAAAATATATCAAGACCCAATTGGCACTGCATCACCTTTGGAAGGTGGTAAACGAAGAGGAGAAGCGCCCAGATTCCGACCGACTTGCTCGAGGAAAGTGAAAACGAAATGACTTGGAAGCTATCGCCGGGCTTATGCAATCCTGCACGCCCACTATTCATGAGCATTACCTCACTCACGGGACAGCCCATGAGTGTTGGAAGGCTCTCGAGAATGAATTCGAAAAAGGTGGCCAAAATAAGGGCAAACATATTTTCTGAGACTTTATGCAGTTTAAGTTTAGACCAAATGAGTTAGTATATGATGCAGTGAAAAGGTATAACATCATCATAGAAAAATCTGCTCAATAATGGTAGGATAATCATGGACGAGGATAAGGTCACAGGACTTGTAAATGCCCTTCCAGAAAAATTACTTCATTTAAAGCAAATCTTAAGTGTAAGAGATAATTGCACGTATGAATATGCTGTTAATTTTCTGAAAAATGCAGAAGAAGAAGGCAGTCAGTCAAAGAGGTCTAGTAGTACAGGAACTCTCAATGTAACCTCTCCCGATGCCACGGATATTAATTATCTCCGCAGTAAAGGGAGTGGTAGAGGTGGAGGTTCTAGAGGGACTAGTGGAGGTTTTAGAGGAAGGGAGTTATCAGGCGGCTCTAGAGATAGGAAATCTCAGACCGGTGACATTACATGTTATCGATGTAACAAGCCTGGACATGTCTCCGCAGCTTGCCCGGACAAGGACAAGCAGTGCCACTACTGTGGAAAGTGGGGCCACATCAGCCCACAATGCTTCGCTAAAAATGACGTTGGCGGTGGCAAAGGCGGTCGCAATGGCGGTCGAAGAGGCGGTCGACATGGAGGAAGAGGTGGTGGCCGTGGAGGTCGCTTCAGTGGTCATGGAAACTTCTTCGATTCAAACATTTTCGAAGAAGAAGGCCATCAGACTTTCGCCTTACTAAATTTTCCTGCCACCGTGTCTGACGACACCAAATCCGGAAAAGATTGGGTGATCGATTCGGGTGCGTCACACCACGTCTGCACTGCCGCAACCCTATTTGATGAAATGCGCGAATTAACAATTCCGAAGCGCATCACGGTGGAAGTGGTGAAGTCATCACGGTTGGAACAATTGGTACCGTACGGTTAAATTTGCCGACGTACGGAGCCGATGGAACTGAACATCTAACTGAAACAAAAATGTTAAACGCATTATATATTCCTAACGGTTCGATGAACCTTCTATCCGTACCACAAATCCAACGAACCGGATGTAGCGTCCTCTCAAACGGCGACGGGACAATTCAAATATTACGAAAAGACGGAACTGTAATTGGAGAAGGCATGGTGACAGAATCCATGCATAGCAAGCTCAACTGGAAACGACCGGCCACGCCTCGTACTCCCAATGGCATCATAAGCCAAATTTATGAGCTTAAGGGAGATTTGAGCCTGTGGCATCATCGCATGTGCCACACCTCAAAAGGAAACTTACGGCGCATGATCAAAACCGGTTGTGTAACCGGTTTAGACCTCACATCCGGGGAGAAAGTCAATGGATGTGAAGGTTGCAGTCAAAGTCGACAAATTTGCAAACCTCACCCAATCAAGGATCCCAATTATAGGGCCCAAAACTTATTGGAGCTTGTCCACGTCGATTTATGTGGACATCTAAAACCGGAAAGCGTCGGTGGAAATCGGTACTTCATGGTAATCGTGGATGATTTCTCTCGTTACTCTTAGAGTTATCTTCTAAAACGGAAATCTGACGCATTTGGGAAGTTCAAAGAGTGGCATGTTATGGCGGAACGTCAGTGTGACCGGAAATTGAAATCTATCCGGTCAGATAATGGTGGAGAATTTATAATCTTCAAGGGCTATTGTAAGGAATGGGGAATTTGACAACAATTCACCGCACCTTATTCTCCGAAATCAAACAGAGTTGCCGAGAGGAAGAACCGGACACTGCAAGAAATGGTCCGGGCAATGGTCCACACTTCGGGGAATCAAATTTATTTATAGGGAGAAGCAAAATTTACGGCAAACTACATTTGCAATCGCCGTCTTACTTCCGTTTCCGGAGATAAGACTCCCTATAAACTGTGGCATGGCCTAAAGCCCACTATCCATCATCTCCGAATTTGGGGATGTCGTGCCACGGTTTACATTGAACATACTAAGAGGAAGGGAAAATTTGTCGCGAGGAGTTGTTCCGAAATTTTTGTCGGATATATTTCAAAGGGGACCTTATACCGAGTGTACGATCCAGAAAATCACATTGTGGAAGAATCCCGCAATGTTTGACATTCACGAAGACCTAAAATCTGCGATCGAAAAATCCGAAACATTAAAGAAAAATTTGGACTTTCATGAAATCTCAAAAATTGAGGCATTTCCGCACATTGGCGATTCTGATTCTGACATTGAGCCGGATTCCAATGTCAATTCAAAGACATCAAAAACTGAATTGAAGGAGAAACCCGAAATTGACTTCGACTCTCAAAGCAATGCTTCTAATCACTCCAGATTGTCATCCGCCACTCATAAATCCGAGAAATCTCAACCTCCCTCACGGGTCATAATCAAGGAAAATCATGCCAATGAGGTCACCATTGTCGTTAGACGGAGTGACCGTGAAAATAAAGGCAAGAAAACAGCCCGACTATCTTTAAACCGGAAAGGAGGGGAAACTACGAATGCTCATTATTACATTTCCGATTCGAAAGAATCGGATTTCCTTTTATTGCAATCACTTTGCATGAATCTTGCCGGAGACCCCCAATCGTACTCCGAAGCAAGAAATTCTTGTGATTGGGAGACTAAGTGGAAGCCAGCATGGGAAAATGAATATGCCTCAATCGTTGAAAATCGCACCTTTGAAGAAGTGGATTTACAGGAAGGAAAAAAAGCTATAGATGTTAAATGGATTTTTAAGACAAAAACTGGAGCCTCGGGTGAAGTCATTAAATACAAGGCTCGGCTCGTCTGCAAGGGATTTCAACAAGTTGAAGGAGTAGATTATACGGAGACTTACGCTCTGGTTGTCAAATTCGATTCTCCTAGAATAATTATCGCTATCGCTGCCGTTGGAAAGAAAGACATACGACAGATGGATGTGGAGACCGCGTTTCTTAACGGTGATTTAGGAGAAGAAGTGTTTATGAAAGTGGCGGAAGGTGTGACATCACAAAAAGGGAAAATATGGCGTCTTAGGAAACCCCTCTACGGATTGAAACAAGGTCCGCGGACATGGTACTTTCATCTTCACAAGGTACTAACAGAGTATGGATTTTTACGTACGGTTTCAGACTTTGGTGTGTACACAAAAGGAAAAGGAATAAATCAAATTATTTTCTCCGTGTACATAGATGATTTTATTATGACTGCTGACAGTCTTGACGAGTTTCGCGATTTGAGGTCGCATATGTTTATTACATTTTAAGGTGACCGATCTTGGAGAAGTTAAACATATCTTGGGAATTGAGATGATCCGATTTGATAACGGCGACATTAAATTAAGTCGAGCGCAATAGTGTCGTGAAATGTTATCCAGATTTTTGATGCTTGACGCGAAACCGGTTACAACGCCCTTAGACTCGAAAGTACCGTTTTGCAAATTTGAGGAGGAATCGGATATTCGTGTCCCATATCGTGAAACGATTGGGAGCCTAATGTATCCTAGTGTGGGTACGCGGCCCGATATTTCGGATTCCGTTTCTGTCGTAAGTCGATATTGTCAGGCGTCTAAAAATGCGCATTGGGAGGCTGTGAAGCACATATTCCGCTACTTGGCAGGTACAATTGACGTTGGCCTTTTATTTGGTGCAGGAGATCCTTTGGAGTGCATCGGATATTGTGATGCAGATTGGGGTGGAGATTTTTATATTAGCAAATCCACATCAGGTTACGCTTTTATATTCGGTGGGGCGGCAATCTCTTGGAGCTCACGTCTCCAGCCTACCGTCGCGTTAAGTTCAACTGAAGCAGAATACATGGCCGCGTGCCATGCTTCCAAGGCATCTATATGGATCAAAGAAATTTTAACTGAGTTGAAATTTCCGGTTGGCTGTCTCACAATTTTTACGGACAGCATGAGTTCTATGGCACTTGTGAAAAATCTTGTTTTTCACAAACGAACGAAACATATTCGTATTCAATGGCATTTCGTGCGGGACATTGTAATGGGAAATGAAATCGAGTTTAAATATGTGACGACTTTGGAGGAAGCTGCCGATATGTTGACGAATGCAACCGTGTATGACGTACTGTTACGTGGAAGACCCGAGTAAGGTTTATACTGACTTGGCGATTCTCAAATTGAGGAGGGGATTGTTAGGTTCAATTCTAAGAATCAGGCGTCTGCTGATTCTTCATTAATTTGTGTTCGTGGAATACAGACGCGATTCATGTTTCACGTCCTACGAAATATTCGATGTGTACGGTGAGGCGGCAATACAATTTGTACGGCCGATCCTAAGGCGACCTTGCCATATTTTGGTTTGTTTACAAAGAGAGAATTCTGGAAGAGAAGGGTAGCTTGAGGTATCTCTAGAGCTGTAGACTATGGCCGGCATACCTATGCGTGTACCTAGTCATCTTTAGTTAAAGGATTATGTTTTGTATTGATTCTAGGGATATTTGTTCCTTGTTTATGTAGAGGGTTTCTAGTGGGAGTGTGTGTGTGGGGAAAGTATCACTGAATTTGTATTAAGGGGGGGAAAAGCCTCTGGTGAAATAAAGTTTTATTTTGGTGGATTTCTTTATTGTCTTTATCTTGCTTCCGCTGTGGTGCACTTGTTATTATCAATTTTTGTTTTGCATTCTTTCAAGATATGAATGAGAGCTTTGTGTTGGGTCCAAATGGGGTATGGAGCCCTTTTATTTTATCGTATTATACTTGGTGTTTTTCTTTCTAGGGAAGTTTTTTTGTTTTATTTTATTTGTTTTTGGCAGATAGAAAGGAGGAGGATTTTTTTATGAGGGGGGGAAGGGCTTAAGAGAATAACCTTTTGTGTTTTATTTGTTCTTTTGGTTATGGGATTTTGCGAGATTTAAATTACTGGGGTATTCTACTAGGGAGAGGTTTTGGAGTACTTCTTTAGGAAAGGAAGGATAATTAAAAGTCTTAAATGTTGGGAATATAACATGAATTATTGTTAGAAGAATTTAAACTCGTTTACCTTTTATTTGTAATATATTTCTTAAAGTGTCTCCCGTCGATATTCGCCGGTGGATGTTTTTCTTTTTATGATTTTTATTCTTCTATGAACGTTTTTTTAAAAGTACTTTTGTTGAACATAAAAAGGGTTTATGCATTTGAATGTATGCTTATGGGATGGGAATTTTCTGTTGGTAAATTTGTAGGAGGGGAGGGAAATGTCAAATTAACAATGCCATACTATGTGGATTGAAAGAAAATCACATTTTGAAGCTGTTTCTAACAGCTCTAAAGGCTTTTTTTTTATTTATTCATCACGACTTTTCAAATTCTTCACAAAAAACTGATCCTTCCCTCTTCTCTCTTCCCTACTCCTTTCGCCCTCTGATCCTTATAACTTTTTATGTGCTTGTTAAAAAAATATTAGATAACTGAAAATGTTTTTGCAAAGTTAGTTTTCTGTTGTTATATTTTCCTTTTCTTTCACCTTTGCAAACTCATTGAAACCACACCATCACCAAATTGAATGTGGCAACTACACAAAAATACAAAATCTAAAATTAACGAGGATGTATAAAATGTGTATTCTACTTTGCATTTCTATGAATATTTGGGAAAATCACAATACGAATAAGTGAAACGTTTTATTTCGGAGTGCAATCAGCGTTTACTTAAACATCTTGCAAAGTCCATACAAAAATCGGAAAAGAAAGTTCGTCCAAAAATCGGAAAAGAATCTCCATCCTACTTCGACGTATCTTTAAGATGGAGACCAGCAACGCTACAGTACTGTATGTTAAGGGACATTCTGTATGTTAAGGGACATTTAGCGTCAGTTAGTTTTTGTCCTGTCCGATCTTTTCTTACGTCAGTCAAGTCTTGTTGACCGTTTTATCCGGACGACTCACTTTTTGTCCTGTCCGTACTTCCGTACGTCGGTCCAGTCTTGTGTACCTTTTATTACATACGTCGGTCTAGTCTTAGGTACAAGTCCTTTGACCGTCGGTCCAGTCTTTTGGGCGACAGTTCAGTCTTCATTTTTGTCCTATATACATATATTAGAATCTAGATTATGATCGTTTTTGTTACAGTGCACCGTAGTGCAATTCTGTGTCCTCCATTGGACTACAGAATACAGGAAGCCTCTAGATAGTATTTAACTAACCCACTTTAAGCCACAACCACTTCTGCCTCAGAAAGCAAACTGACAATTTGACTGCACCCCTGTGTAGCCTAGACTCCCCTGAGTCCGTAGCAAAAAGAATCACTGAAAACGGCCAACCAGGCGATAAGTTATGAGGCAGTAAAAATGCCAATTTGTACAAACTCTCAAAGGGAGAGATGACTACCTACCTAAATTTTCTAAGTCCTGATTCTCTCTAATAACTCCTATCTACTGAAGTACGGACCAATCAGATTACTGTATCGTACACAAAAGTACTACTGCCGATGTACCTTTTGTACGGCCTATGTACGACAAGGCTATTAAGTGGACGCGTGTCCGCTTTTCACTCGTCCGTACATTCCTCGGAATTCCTATGACCGAATGTCATCTCTCCACGTGGCTCCAGGTCATGCCACGTCACAAAACGCCAAAATGACCACTGCGGGATTTCGGCGATGATGTGCGCCGTTGGATTTTGTGCCAAACGCAATCTTAGCCGTAATAAATGCTTGCGTGATATTTGTTCCGATGTCGAAATAAAATGCGTGGTATCCGTTTCGAATTAGCGTCGTACGACGTACTTTATAAAACTGAATCTATGTACGCCGTATAAAGTTCTAGTTAAATGAATTTTAGTCACGCAAACTAAATATATACCTATCACATACCATAGTACTTAGCATTGGTCCTAGTCTATTAGGATAAAGCTGACCGCTACCGGTCAACTTGACGAACCGCAGGTACCGGGATCAAACCTCTGGTCCGTCAAGTATATTTTTAGTGACCTACTAAAAATAGCTGTCTGTTGAACTAAGGCAGCCATGGATCAACCTCTCTCTCTTACCTTCAGTGACTACAACAAGTATGGGAGTTAGAGAGCGGAGGTGGAGGCAGGCTGCCCGTCCTTTTTCTTTCCTTTTTATAAAGACATATTTAAACCTAGAAAATACTCTAGAAATCTATAAATTTCAACACTCCCCTTATTTTCTAGTCTAATTTTAACTTTTCTTTCAACCCGCATTTTTCCCGACAATATTTTAGTTTAGGAGAGGGCACAGGTTTGGTCATCATGTCAGCCACCATTTCTTCATCAGGTCTATAAACAAGATTTAAAATTTTATTTTCAACTTTTTCTCTTACGAAGCTCAATCTTATGTCCATATGTTTTGCTTTGAAATGGTGTTTTGGATTGGCTGCAATTGCAATTGCAGCTTGGTTATCGCAAAATATTTCATGCAATCCCTCCTTCATAAATCCCAGTTCTTGTAAGAATGATTTCACCCACATTAGTTCTTTTACAGCAGAACAAGACGCCATATACTCAGCCTCCATAGTAGACTGAGCAACCACCTTTTGTTGCTTACTGCTCCAACAGCAAGCACCTTCCCCCACATACAAAACATATCCAGAAGTGCATCTTCTCATAGGTGCATCCCCATAATTGGCGTCACTCCAAGTGGTGATATCAGTATGCTCCCCTCCCAAATGCAACCATAATTCTCTGGTTCCAACCAGATATCTCATGACTCTCTTGGCTGCCTCCGAGTCTCTCTTCCTAGGATCATTAAGACTCCTACTGAGTACTCCAACTGCTGCCGCTATGTCCGGCCTGGTAGAGTTCATAAAATAAATTAAGCTTCCTACGACTTGTCTATAAGGGATAGACTTCATGAACTCTCTCTCCTCTGGACTCATCTGATCGTCTAAGATTATCACTCCTCCTTCTACACTCCCATCACTTACTTTTTTCAAGTCCATGGGAGTGGTACAACTGTTAGCATTTTCCATCTGGAATTTCTCAAGCATATTACCTATTGCTTCTTTCTGAGTAAGTCTGATAATCTTCTTCCCTCTATCTCTCTCCATTTGGATCCCCAAAATATATTTTGCCTCCCCTAAATCCTTCATATCAAATCTGCCCCTAAGATCTCTCTTTAGCCTATTGATATTCTCCAAAGACTTACTTAACACAAGCAGATCATCCACATAAATTGCAATAAAAATGACACCATTCTCATCTTCAAACATATAGATAGAATGGTCAGAGCTGATCCGGATGTATCCCAGATCGGTGAGAAACTCATCTAGTTTCTTATTCCACTGTCGGGGAGCCTGTTTCAGTCCGTATAAGGACTTTATGAGCCTGCAGACTTTGCTTTATTCTCCTTCTTCCACAAACCCCTCGGGTTGCCTCATAAAAATTTCTTCCTCTAACTCACCATTAAGAAAAGCAGTCTTAATGTCCATCTGGTGTATTTCCATGTCTTCCGCTGCGGCCAGACTGAGGAGGATCCTTATCGATGGGAATCGAACAACGGGAGCAAAGGTCTCCTCATAGTCAATCCCCTCTTTTTGGGTGAACCCCTTTGCTACCAATCGAGCCTTATACCTCTCAATTGTATTATCTGGGTTCAGTTTTAGTTTAAATACCCATTTACATCCAATAGGTTTTCTGTCTGGAGGGCAATCCGCTAGTTCCCAAGTATTTGCTTCCATGATAGAAGTCATCTCATCATTTATGGCTCTAATCCATCTTTCTTTCTCTGGACTATTCACTGCCTCTAAGTAAGACTGAGGCTCATCTGGGTGAGATAGCTTAGTTACTTTATGAGCAGCTTGTTTTTCCTGTATCCTTTTGCTGCTCCTCCTTCCTCCCTCAAACTCCGAAGCTGGAATGGATGGAAGTCTTGGATTTCTTCTCATTGTCTCATCGGCTCCCCTGTCCATGGAAACCGGTTCTTGTCGCGCTTCTTCTATCTCCTCGAAGTCCATGGGAGTATGTGAGGTTTCTGGTGAGTCTCCTGTATCTTCGATCTCCCCTGAACCTGTAATCATGGTGTCACCCATGTCCCTTTCGGGGACGACCGAGTTCTCCTCACTTTCGGACTCAAATCTGATTCTTATCTTCTTTGTATATTTGAAGGGGTCAAATGACTTTCCTTCATCCATGACAACTAAGTGTTTGACCAGAATGATATCTTTCTTTGCTAAGTCATAGACTCTATATCCCTTAACATCCTCATCATATCCCACAAAGTATCTTGGTTTTCCCTTAGCATCTAGTTTCCAGTTTTTCCTATCCGTGTCAAGACTGTAAACTTGGCTACCAAATACTTTAAGGTGTGAGATATCTGGTTTCCTTCCAACCCATCTCTCATAAGGTGTCACTCCCTTTACAGCTGAGGTAAGGACTCTATTTTTAATGTAGTTGGCACAGTTCATTGCCTCTGCCCAAAATCTCTTTCCTATTTTCTTGTCTGCCAACATACTGCATGCACTATCTCATAGTGTTCTATTCAAACTCTCAGCTACCCCATTTTGTTCCGGGTTATATGGTACGGTTTTCTGGTGTTGCACTCCCTCATCTCTCAGATATTCCTCAAACTGGTTAGAGGTATATTCCCCCCCATTATCACTCCTTATCCTCTTAATAGGGGTTTCATGCAATTTCTCACTCCATGCTTTATATTCTTTGAAGTAAGTGGATGTTTCAGACTTATTTTTCAGAAAGTAGACTATAGAGTATCTAGACCAATCATCAGTTATTGTCATCATGAACCTCTTTCCTCCAACCGAAGGTACTTTTGCAGGTCCCCAAATATCTGTGTGGACCAAATCTAACACTTTCTCACCTCTATATGTGGCGGCTTTGGGAAAGGGAAGTCTGTGAGCCTTACCTTGAGCACAACCACTACAATCATCCATCATTTCATTATCCCCAAACTGAATGCCATCTACTACCCCAAGCTTTTTCATTTCCCTTAACTTATCAAAATGCACATGCCCCAACCGCTTATGCCAAATCATCACCTTAGGAACACCAACATAGTAAGCATTCTTCTTTTCATTACTCAAGTTAAGCCTAAACATTCCTTGGCTACCCTTATCTGCTGTGAAGTAAACTTCATTCCCATACTTAGCTGTAAAGACTCCGTTTCTGGTGAAGGTATCAAACTCTTTGTCATCTAACACAGACGTAGAGACAAGATTTTTACTCAGCTGAGGAATGTAAAGTACATCTGAGAATGTAAGTATAGAGGTCTTACCCTCCACTAAGACTTTCAGATCTATTGATCCCACTAGATCTGTAGTAACCACTCTCCCATCCCCATACTCTATCTCTACAGTAGGAATCTTTCGTAGCTTAGTGAAGAGTTCTTTATCACGACACATATGCATGGATGCACCTGAGTCGATGATCCATCCTTCCTGTGGAGCTTCCCGAATTGCTCCAAGGGCACACTTCTGCCTCCGAGGGATCTCCTTCTCCTTCAGACTCTCGTCAAGAAGAAGCTCCCCATCATCCTCAGATGACTCATCCTCGGTTTCTCCTGAAACTTTTGTAACCACAAGTGCCTTTTTCTTCCCTCCGGAAGAACCCCCTCCACGGTTTTCTTGGAGCCTCAGCTCCGACAACTTGACACAATCTGCAATAAAGTGTCCCGACTTTTTGCAATAATGACAAAGACCCTTTGGGGGCCTCTGTCCCCCAGAATTATCTCTTTCCCCTCTATAAGGTTTCTTCGGATCCTTCCCCCATCGGTCCCCTCCTGCTGCTAGAGCTTGAATGCTCTTTCCTCCTCTCCTAATCTCCATTGTGTTTTCCTGCACAAGTATCATCCTGACTACTGTGTTCCATTTCCATGAACTATCAGGCATTCCCTGTACTCGGTACACTATGTTTTCGAACTCATCTGGTAATTTCATGATAAGGGTGTTCACTTTCATTTTCATTGTACCTGTCCACCCGGCACTTTCCATTTCCATATACAAACAAGAAAGATCATTACAGTAATCTAACATCTTTCCTCCTTTGTAAGTGTAACTCAATAGTTTTTGCTCAGCCAACTGGAGCTCCTGAATAGTTCCAGCTCTATAAATCTCCACCAAACTTTCCCACAATTCCTTGGCCTTGTAAATGTGAAGATGAGGAGTGGCCAAACCTTGAGTGAGGTGCCTCAAAATGAAGTTCTTTGCAGCCATGTTTACATCCTCCCACATTTGAGTATCGTTCTCCACGATCTTCACGGTCGCCGTTCCCGATACTGTGGCAATAGGAGTGAGGGGTGTCTCCTTCCCTTTCTCCTTTTCGGACACACTGCTGTCCCCATCATCTGCCTCCTCCGCTGAGGCAGCCGTTGTTGCAGAAAAAAACCTTACTCCCCCAAATCCTGGTGGAGTTCCCGAAGGTGGACGTTTCACTTGTCCACTCACGATACCCCAGTATCGTTTTTCACACAAAGCTCCCATCATCATGGCTTCCCAATAGATGAACCCAGATCCATTGAAGGTGGGCACCCTAGAGGGTGGGCCCATAACCTGCAATTCTGTGTCCTCCATTGGACTACAGAATACAGGAAGCCTCTAGATAGTATTTAACTAACCCACTTTAAGCCACAACCACTTCTGCCTCAGAAGGCAAACTGACAATTTGACTGCACCCCTGTGTAGCCTGGACTCCCCTGAGTCCGTAGCAAAAAGAATCACTGAAAACGGCCAACCAGGCGATAAGTTATGAGGCAGTAAAAATGCCAATTTGTACAAACTCTCAAAGGGAGAGATGACTACCTACCTAAATTTTCTAAGTCCTGATTCTCTCTAATAACTCCTATCTACTGAAGTACGGACCAATCAGATTACTGTATCGTACACAAAAGTACTACTGCCGATGTACCTTTTGTACGGCCTATGTACGACAAGGCTATTAAGTGGACGCGTGTCCGCTTTTCACTCGTCCGTACATTCCTCGGAATTCCTATGACCGAATGTCATCTCTCCACGTGGCTCCAGGTCATGCCACGTCACAAAACGCCCAAAATGACCACTCCGGGATTTCGGCGATGATGTGCGCCGTTGGATTTTGTGCCAAACGCAATCTTAGCCGTAATAAATGCTTGCGTGATATTTGTTCCGATGTCGAAATAAAATGCGTGGTATCCGTTTCGAATTAGCGTCGTACGACGTACTTTATAAAACTGAATCTATGTACGCCGTATAAAGTTCTAGTTAAATGAATTTTAGTCACGCAAACTAAATATATATCTATCACATACCATAGTACTTAGCATTGGTCCTAGTCTATTAGGATAAAGCTGACCGCTACCGGTCAACTTGACGAACCGCAGGTACCGGGATCAAACCTCTGGTCCGTCAAGTATATTTTTAGTAACCTACTAAAAATAGCTGTCTGTTGAACTAAGGCAGCCATGGATCAACCTCTCTCTCTTACCTTCAGTGACTACAACAAGTATGGGAGTTAGAGAGCGGAGGTGGAGGCAGGCTGCCCGTCCTTTTTCTTTCCTTTTTATAAAGACATATTTAAACCTAGAAAATACTCTAGAAATCTATAAATTTCAACACGTAGAGCGCTTAGACTCCATAGTAATTAGCAATTGTTTATTTTGTATACAAGTGACTCTTCTCACTTAATAAATTCATCCCATATACAAATCAATTCCTCTCTCCAATGTATTGATCTTTCTCTTGTGTACAATTTCATGGCTTCCGCCAATCCACCTCTTACAGGTTATGGGCCTAGCCATGCCACTTCTAATAGCATCTAGAAGTGTGATGGCCAAAACTTCTATGATTGGTCATTTTCATCCATGCATTTTTTCAAGCAAGAGAAGATTTGGGACCATTTTATAGGAATCTCAAAACCTCCTATCCTTTCCTCTACTGATACACCAGCAGAAAAACTACAAAAGAGTTGAGAATAGCTACATGGAAACAAAAGGATGAGGATGCGCACGCTCGTCTAGTGATGTCACTTACTATCGAGCGCACTCGTCTTATTCGCGGCGCCTCCTCTTCCGCCGAGGCTTGGAGTCGTCTTCAAGCAGCTTACATTCAAACAGGATGGGCCGTTCCCTGAATTCAAAAACGAGCGTTTTTTAACTCCATGAAAAAGCCGTCGCAATCTATACAGGATTGGATTAGCAGAATCGAATTGTCGGTCGGAAAATGCATCATGATAGGCGTGCATCTTTCCGACGAGGACCTCTCTTCAACCTTTTTGGGAGGACTCCCTGAAACCTTTTCCCTTTTCATTTCCTCGTTTGACACTCTAGACCAATCCATTCCCTTTCACTCCCTTTGTAGCAAACTTTTGCATGAAGAGACAAAACTTCTCTTTTTTTCGCTCGAAATCTCTATCATGCAAATGCCTTTATTGTTGAAAATCAGAAGACTAACTCTGGGGGGGTGCAGCGTTTGTTTTGCGTTTAATGCAAAGCAAAAAGACATTTTGTTGAAGACTATCAAAAATTGGCGAGGCGGAAAGCAGCCGAGGCTTCCAATCCCCCAAAACTGGAGGGAATGCCAACACTGCCCATGCCAACCCACCAGTTCTTCCCACCCCCTCACTCCCTCCACACATTTTTTTCCCTCTAAATTTTCCTTATCCTCACCATTATTCCCCTTCTCTATCCCTTCCACAACCTTCTAACGTCACAGCGCACTATGTCTCTTCAAACCCTGTTAACCTCCCTTGGTCGAATGCTTTCTCCCCACATTTTCCCTCTAATTATCCCACTCGAGTAGCTTCCCCTTTTGTCCTCCCTCCCTCACCATAATTTGGATATGGCAATGTTGCCCATCATATCCCAAATTCTGTCACTCCGGATACTCAATTTCCACAAGGGTATGCTTTTTTATCTCAAACCCTTGACGATTGGCTTATAGATAGTGGTACCGCGATCTGATTAGTTCACTCACCTTTCTCCTCTATCATCTCCTATGCAGATTCGTTTAGGAGACGACCGCATTCTGTTGGCTACTCATTCTGGCGACGTCAACGTCCCTAATGTGTCTATTCACATTCAGAACGTACTCTTTGTTCTTGGTCTAGCTAGGAATTTATTTTCTGTCAAAGTCGCCACTTCTGATGGCTTAAAAACTGAATTTAATAATGATAGAGTAACGCTTTTTGATAGAAAAGACAATAATACTATAGGTTTTGGCGTAGCACGAGATTTTATGTACGTCCTACAATCCTATAGTACGCCAATTTTTTTTGCTTTAAGTGCTAGCGTCGAAAGTTTTCCACTTTGGTATTTAAAATATGGTCATTTAAATAACAAAAGTTTGCGTACTTTACCAAATCTTGTAACTGGACTAAATTCATTCTCTAAAAATTTTGGACTTTTGTCACGGTTGCGTGGAAGGAAAAATGCCGCGTCACTCACTTCCCAGTAGCACTATCACTGAACCACTTGCACTTGTATACATAGACATCTGTGGTCCCATGCGCACTTGTAGCTATAGTGGATCCCTTTATTTTGTCACTTTTATTGACCACGCCACTCATTTTTCACACGTGTATCCAATCTGTCATAAATTTGACGCTTTTGCCCGATTTCAAGAATTTAAGGCGTTGGTAGAAAATTTTCACAACAAACGAATCAAGGTCTTGCGCAGTGACAGCGGTGGCGAATTTTTGTCCAACCAGTTTTTTGAATTTCTCATGCAACATGGAATCTAACGTCATTTAACGGCGCCTCGGACGCCACAACAAAACGACATTGCAGAAAGGTACAATTGAACATTACAAGACATGTCACGATCCATGCTGTACTTTGCAAATTTTCCTTATGTATTTTGAGCAGAGACTGTCATTTTCGCAAATTATTTAAGCAATCTTTGTCCCACTAACGCTTAACCAAATTCTACTCAAATGGAAGCATGCCCATCTCTCAAACCAGATATACGCCACCTTAAAATCTTTGGTTGTGAAGCGTGGTATAAAGACCTCCTCCAATCAGATAGAAATTTGGGCGCTCGCGCATTTTGTGGCATTTTCGTTAGGTACGTTCCAAATTCCAAAGCGTACTGCATCTGGAGTCCTTCTTAGCATCGCTTCGTCACCACCAAAAAAGTAACTTTCAACGAAACGCCACTTCTCTAAACCTTGTCTCGTATGCCCTTCCCTTCCCCTCTTCCCCCATTATCTGACTTTCTTTCCCTCATCCTCTATGACCCTCTTCCCCTAAACCTTCCCCTTCAATCTCTTCAGCCATCTGAATTCACCTACCTTACACCTTCCCACCCCTCTCCTCTTAATCCTCCCATATTTTTCCCCTCATCATCTACAAGTCCCCCTCCTCCTCCATCTTCTCCTACCCCCCTTGTTTTCCCAGCTGCTCCCATCACTCGTGCCAACCACTCAGCTGCCCTTCCTCTTCATCCTGTCACAAATTTTGAAGATAATTCCTCCTCTCCCCCTCTTTCCCAAGATCCTCTTTTTGACAATCTTTCTCCCACAATTTTTTCCCACTCACCTTTTCCTAGGCTTTTTGCTCCTCTTCAGCCTTCACTCCCCAAGCTTGAGCCTTCCTCTCTTCTTGACCCCTCTCTTTTACCTCGCTGAAATCTTCCACGCTCTAGAGTTCCCCCCTCTCGGCTTATTACTTCCATAGGCCATGCCTCTCTAGCTTACGCTTACTCGGTCGGGGACTCTACTTATCTTATTTCAGCCCCTCTCTCTCTCAAAGCTGCCCTAAAACGACCTGATGCCTCCCTTTGAAAAATCGCCGTTGATGCTGAATTCAATGCCTTACTTTCCAACAAAATATGGAATCTTGTTCCCCTTCCCCCTGGAAGAAAGGCAATCGGTTTGAAATGGGTCTTTCGTGTAAAACAAAAAGCGGATGGATCCGTGAACAAATACAAAGCTCGCTTGGTGGCGAAGGGCTTTTCCCAAATTGAAGGTATAGATTTCTGTGAAACCTTTGCTCCTGTTGCCCGGTTGACATCTATCCGCACTTTACTTGCTTTAGCTGCTGAACATGATTTCCATGTTCATCAAATGGATGCTAAAAATGCCTTCTCAAATGGGATCTTGTCTGGGGACATTTACATGCATCAGCCTGACGGCTTTATTTCCCCTGGATCTGAACATCTGGTTTGCCATCTCATTAAAACAATATATGGATTAAAGGCAATCCCCACGTGTATGGAACCATGCCATAGATGCCATTATGCGGAAATAAGGATTTACCCGAATTGATGCCGATTTTAGCATTTACTCTCGTGGCTCTGGCACCTCCTTGATCATTGTTACCATCTTTGTCGATGATCTCCTTCTTGTTGGTCCTTCCCTTTTTGAAATCTCCACTGTAAAATCTCTCCTTCAGACCCATTTTGACATGGCTGATCTAGGTGGGCTCACTTATTATTTGGGCATTCAAGTTTCTCGTAATCGCTTTGCTCGCACCCTCTCTCTCTCTCTCTCTGGAGACCTTTATCTCTAATCTTTTAGAACGCTTTGGCATGGCAAAGTGCTCCTCCCTTTCCACTCCTTTAGATGCCAATGCCCCTCTCCTCCCTTCCACTGACTCCCTTCTCCCCCCCTCCCTCCATGCCACTTACCGCTCAATGGTCGTGGCCCCTTATGTACGCCATGCAGGCCACCCGTCCTGACATTGCCACAACTGTCACTAAACTCAGTCAATTCTTTCAACGTCTTTCTCTTGATCATCTTGTCGCAGCCAAACGTGTCTTTCGTTATCTACAAGGCACTAAAACTCGTTGTCTTACATATTCTTCATTTTGCTTTAGTACTCTTACATGTTTTGTTGATTCAGATTGGGCACAAGATGAGCTTTCCCGCCGTTCCATCTTTCGTTATCTACAAGGCACTAAAACTCGTTGTCTTACATATTCTTCCTCTGGCTTTAGTACTCTTACAGGTTTTGTTGATTCAGATTGGGCACAAGATGAGCTTTCCCGCCGTTCCACCACTGGCTCGTGCTTCTTTTTGGGCAATGGTCTTATCTCTTGGTCATGTAGAAAACAACCTACCACTGCATGCTCCAGCATTGAGGCGGAATATATGGCTGCTTGTCACGTCGCCAAAGAAGCAGTCTGGCTTCGGACTCTACTTTCCAATCTTGGATTTCCCCCTTCAGCCCCTACTTCTATCTTTTTCGATTCCCAGGGAGCTCTTGCTTTGATCCGCAATCCTGTTCACCACAAGCAGACAAAGCACATCGACATTCAGTATCATTACTCTCGGGAGCGGGTCGAAGATGGCACTCTCCAGTTTCTTTATGTCAAATCCGCCGACCAGGTGGCCGATTATCTCACCAAGGCTCTTCATCGCCCTCACTTTGAGCAACATCGCCTCTCCTTTGGGCTTCCTCTTCCTTCTCCTCCTAGCTAAATTCCCTTTGTTTTCATCTCAATCTACTTCATAGTTTTCGCTTGAGGGGGGGTGTTAAGGGACATTTAGCGTTAGTTTATTTTTGTCATGTCCTTACTTTTTTTACGTCGGTCAAGTCTTGTTGACCGTCTTATCTGGACGACTCACTTTTGGTCCTGTCTGTGCTTCCATACGTTTGTCCAGTCTTGTGTACCTTTTATTGCATACGTCGGTCTAGTCTTACGTACAAGTCCTTTGACCTTCGGTCCAGTCCTTTGGGCGACGATCCAGTCTTCTTTTTGTCCTACATACATTTATTAGAATCTAGACTATGATCCTTTTTGTTATAGCGCACCGTAGAGCGCTTAGACTCCATAGTAATTAGCAATTGTATATTTTGTATATAAGTGACTCTTCTCACTTAATAAAATCATCCCAAATACAAATCAATTCCTCTCTCCAATTTATTGATCTTTCTCTTGTGTACAATTTCATGGCTTCCGCCAATCCATCTCCAATACTGTACATTGTGAATCGCTATTGGGGTTAATCATTCTTTCGCCACATAAAACATCTTTTCTCCGTACACACTCGTCCGATTTTCACATGGAGATGGCCAAAAGGAAGCTAAGAGTATTGGATTTCGACCGCAACCGTCAGATCTATAATCCTATATGCGTGTTCGGAGAAAATATGTCTTAAGCTGCAAAATAAACATTAATACTAATACCTATACACGGTGTACTTTACTATTTTATTGATGTCCGTCCAACTTTTCGGGGACTAGACATCCTTTGGGAAAATGCAAAAAATGAAAGCTTGAAATTTCTGACCCGATATGTTTCGTTTCGCGTTTTTTCGCTCGACATTTTTTTTTGCGGAGAATTATTACAAACATGTCGTTTTGACCATTTTTTTGTGACGAAATGTGCAATTTTACAATTTGAAATGGAAGTTAAATGCACTCCAAATCCACTTTCCTAGGTAGAAAAGGTTGGCGGAATCCACGGTAACTCTCATCTATTTTTGTACATGATGTATAAATGCAAATCGAATAGAATCGATTTGAATGGAAATCGACAAGAACTGATTCATAATGTGAATCGATTAGAACCGATCTGAAGTGCAAACTTGCGGAAATTAAATGGAAACGCGCATTGAAAAAAGTCGTTTTTATATGTTGATTTACAAGAATTGATTTGAATTGCAAACCGACGAGGATCAATTAAAATGCAGATAGAGGGTGATCGATTTGATGTTCAAATCGACAAATATCGGTTAAAATTGCTAAGTGACAGACTGATTTGAAATGTAAATCGAAGAGAACAATTTTAACATGCGAATCGAATGTGGTTGATTTGAAATATCAGTTGACGTTGAATCGCTTATAGGGTTAATAATTTGTTCGCCACTCAAAACAAATGTTCTCCAGACACACTTGTAAGCAGAGGTCGCAAACGGTCAACCGAAACCGTGACCGACAGATAACCGACCGCTAGTGCCGGATCCGGAACGGATTCGGTTGCCAAATTTTGGGGGTCGGGCGGTTACGGTCTGTTGACTCACCAGGAAAAAAATAACGGTCAGTTACGGTCGGTCAAACAAAAAAACCAAAAAAAATGAAAACTTTGTACTTTTTATTTCCAACATTATTGTTCTTTGTACTTTTGGTATCGTGGAAGTACGTGGCATCATGATTAGCGTCGCAAATCTGACACGGTACTGTAGTAAGCTATTTATTTCGCAAATCAAAGGGAACGCGACAAATTGCACGATAACATTTTAAAGATATTGTGGGCTCTGCATATTATGTTGCACCAGAGGTACTTTCTATGAGCTTCTCATCACCATTTTTCCCGTTAAGCTTTTACTTCAATTGTTTTATTTAAAAAAAAAAAAAAAACTAATTTGCAATATGAGAATTCAAATATCGAAATAAGCCTCCTTCTGGAGTTTTGGATTGAGAGTGATGACCTAATTTGTGTACATATTATGATCTAACTGCGGGTAATGCGTCGTAAGTATGGCCGGAAGCAAGGTGTAAAAGGGACCAAGATTATACGCCACACAATACACCACCATGCACAGCGGAAAGCTCCAAGGATCTTCTCGTAGCAACAGCAGGCGCACACAGCAATAACAGACAAGATTGCGCTTTATTACTCAAGAGAGGATTACAAGATTCGGCGCTCGCTGCGAAGGTCTACTCAAAAGAGTCTGTCTCGTACTACCTCTGTCTCATTATTTAAACTAACTAACTGCTAGTCAACCCAATACTGTACAAATGTACACGTGGACCTTCGCGTTCAACCGAGATCTATCCACAATATTCTTCTAGAACTATACGGTAAAATCTACATTTCGCGGCGTTGCTATACTGCTACGCTGCGTTGCTGTGCTGCGCTACGTTATTCTACTAAGTTGTTATGCTGCTATCTTGCGCTAATCTGGAATCGCAGCTGCGCTGCTCTGCAACCGCAACTATATCAGCCTACTTTCTAGCCACTAAGTATTCTATCTGTAACCTTGTTACAATGTCTCCCACTAAGGATTCAGCGTCCCGCTGAACTTTGCGTACCCAGGGTACTGTAATTTCCGGAGTATGTCGTATGTTTCCTCACGGTATTCCTCGAATTCCTGTCGTAGGGTGTCAAGTTGATTCTGGAGCTGCTCGCAACGCGTCTCCAGCAGCGCTATATGATGGTCCGCTGCCGTCGAGGGCCTCCGAGTGATTCGCTCCCGAACCCGGTCCTCCCCTTCATCCGGTGCCTCTGCTGGTGCCTCAGGTTGCAGCGGAATGGCTGTCGGTGCAGGTGCTTCACGTGCCGAGGCTTGGGCAACTTCGGGTTCCTCGGCTGGCTGTGCCCTGTATGCTACCCCCTCTGCCGGTTCCCACCGCGGTACTTTCCTTAATTTGAAGGAGATGTGTTTCCTGGCGGCTCGAGCCCGCTGCACTTTCCTTAATTTGAAGGAGATGTGTTTCCTGGCGGCTCGAGCCCGCTGCAGAGCGTTATTCCGCGCCAACTTGAGTGCCCGTACCTCAGGTGTAACCTCCGCCCGAGAGATGATGTCATGCAGCCGAACATCCCACGGGTGGTAACGGGGGAGTAACCCGGGAACGTGCACCCTGTACCGATAGTTCTCTTCAATTACCTCCACAAATGGCAAGGCATGAGGGTGTAGTTGTACGTAACCCTTATGGTTGTTCCCCAGGTCCTTCGTCCTCATGAATTTCCAGGCTGGGTGAGATGGCACGTCGGCGGGGATATAGATGGGGTCCCCAGGTTTTCCTGTGCGCCACGTTGCAGGCCACTCCGACGGGTCCCAGTACAGGCGCTTGGCGAAGGTGAAAGTAGGGTCCGGATGCCGGGTGTCCATGGGAGATGGAAAGAGATATTCCGGGATTTCTACTTCCTGCTCGCTTTCCCTGTCCGTGTCCCCTTTTTCCCTTCCGAGGAGAAATACCTCGTCACCAGTAGGGTATTGTGCTTCCCCCTTCTTCTCCGAGCTTTCCGAGGAATGCTCGTCCGCGGTGCTCTCCTTATTAGGGTCCCTCATTACCTCCAGGTCGGAGGCGCGCTCCTCAATTTGCGGGGGTGTCGGTTCCCGTTCCGGCTCCTCCGCATACGAAATCACATGGTCTTAGTCATCCTCTTGATCCCCTTCTTGGATTGGGTTGTACTCGGGGTCTTGTGAATTTTGTGACTCCTCTCCTCCGTTGGTCTCCGCTGAGCCTTCCCCATGACTAGTTGTCTCCTCTGATTGAGGGACTGCTTCTACCTCCCTCCTCCTGTCTTCCTCTACCGTGGCCTCTGCCGCCTCTAACAATCTATCTGGGCGGGGTTCATCTCTTCGCCCTACTCGTACCGGTCTCCGTCTTTTTGGGGGTGGAGAAGATGATGATGCCATGGATGTTGTGGCGTCGGATAATTCTGGTAGTGCGAGAAGGGAGGGTAAGCTAGCTGTGCAGAGTGAAGCACTCTCTACGCTGCCTGGACTAGGCTGGGCGCGAGGGCGGATGGCGGCTTTATTACAGAGGGTTGCGGGTTTCACGTTTGGACTCTGTGAAGCCTCGCAGTGTGCGAGGTTATCGCAGCGTCCAACATTTATCATACTGCGCTGCCCTAGCGAAACCGAGGGTTCGTTGTCACCAAAGTGGTGAAACACGGTTGCGCCGTTGCGCTTTCCTGTCAGCGCAGCGGTGGCGCTGCGTTCCTCTGATGGTACCGTATCCCTGCTGCGCTGCGCTGGCTGCGCCGTTGTATCGCCGAAGTGAGGTAACCTCGTCGCTGCGTTTCTTCGCCGCGTCCCTAATATAATTGCGATGGTTGCGACACTGCGCTTCGTTCCTTTGCCGCGGCCGCTGCGATTGCCCCTTTGGTGAAGTTGAGTGTCCTCACTTATCTGAAACCGGGGCAGCAACTCAGGAGAATGCAGATCCTCCTCGTTCACCCGAGAGTCGTCCTCAGCGTCGTAGCCCTTCCAACGCACCAGATACTGGTAGGCGGTGGAATATTGAGAGCGACGCGACTGAAGTATCTCCTCCACCTCATACTCGTCCGAGGTACCGTGAACGGGGGGCAAAGGAGTAGTTTGCCATCGATTAGGGAACATCGAATCAGGGTTTGGAACAGTTTAAGCAGGGAAACATGGAAGACGTTGTGGATATGCCACTCCGTCGGAATATCTAACTTATAAGCCACCTCTCCCACACGTGACAGTACCGTGAATGGGCGCGTGAATTTTGGTGCCAATTTCTTAGAGAGGGCGCCCGATAGGGAGAGGTGAGCCATATTGAGGCGAACATTATCACCCACGCGAAAGACGGTGTCCTTCCGGTGAGAATCGGCCAGCGACTTTTGACGATCCTTTGCTAGTTGGAGCGCCTTCGCCGCCTTTTCTAGGTTCCCTTGCAACGTTGTGGAAAAATCCAGAGCTGCCGGCCTAGGGCAGTCCGCGACCAATAAGTTTTGGGGAAGAGTGGGCTGTCGTCCATTGAGGGAGAATGGCGTAGCATTCGTGGACGAGTGCACCACACTGTTGTACGCCACCTCAATCGCTGTTAGATGGTTTACCCAATCCATTTGGTGCACCGAAACATAAGCCCGTAACACCTCCTCTAATGTCCGGTTCACCCTTTCACTTTGACCATTCGTTTGAGGGTGGTAAGCTGTGGACATCGCCAGTTGCGTTCCACATAGCTCAAACAGACCCCTCCAAAAGTGACCCACAAATTTCCGATCTCGATCGCTGACGATCCTCTTTGGGAGTCCGTGATGGCGGAATACCTCCCGAAAGAATAAGTCTGCCACATCTCGCGCTCTGGCGGTGGTTGTCGTGGGTAAAAAATGAGCCATTTTTGTCAGGTAATCCACGACGACAAAGATAGAGTCATAACCTTCCCTGGTTAATGGGAGAGCAACGATGAAGTCCATCGAAATCGCTTCCCAAGGAACAGATGGTATCGGAAGGGGTTGTAACAGACCCTGGTGACCCGATTCCGCTTTGTTTTTGTTACAGGAGTCACACGTCCGGACATACTCCGCAATGTCCCGAGTCATGTTTGGCCAATAATACGCCTCAGCGACACGTGCGGTTGTTTTATCCCGGCCGAAGTGTCCACTGAGTGGTTCATCATGACTTAATTTCAGTATCGAATGACGTAGCTCCTGGTTTGTCGGTACGTAAAGTCTCGTTGTTTTGCTTGGTCTGTATCGCCACATACCATTGGCGGGCCGAACCAATACCTTCCGTTTTATCAGTTCTCTTAATGTTTCGTCGTCGTCATATGCTGCCTTGATTATACTTAGCCACTGCTCGTCTACTTGCATCGTACTGGTGACTGCGCTGAGTTGCGGATCTTGCGCTGTGGTCGCCGCGGCGGTGTTCTTCTTCACAGAGCTAACGTTAACATCTAGCGATGTGTGTGATCGTTGCTCCGCCACTGGAGCAGCGACTCCGGGTCTTCGGGGCGCTGCCGGTTCGCCCGTTGTATTCAATGACAAGTTCTCCCGTCAGGGAAGCGTCATCGGCGCTTGTTTCGACAACCCTGTTTCGGCAGGTGTGGTGATCGTGATAACTATGATCGAGTGAGCGTAGCATTTCTAACCTCTACATTGACATACATTGTCTCCTTTCATGGGTGACCCGTTAAACTCATTGCCTTTAGTTCTATCGTAGGCAATGGGTTGTAGAGCCTTTTCGTGATCTTGCATAAAGACGCTCCAATAACCGGGCATTTGGGTGAATTATCGTCAAAGGTAGGTCAGGTTCGGAGCAGCTAACAAAGGCATTAACCAACCGTTCGTTTAAGGTGTTAAAGTTACTTATGATTTCACTGTAGGACACGCTCATTCTGTATTCCGTGAGTGAATGCGGAATTTTGGCGAACGTTAAATGCTGATAATAGAGGCATAATCGGATAGCTCGTTCTCAGTATGTTCACCCCATGCGGCCATCCTTCCTTTGCCCTTGTTTTGTTGGCGGATCTGGATTAGTCGGCCACCACATGGCCCAAAAAATCAATTTTTTTCTTCAAGAAGTCACATTTGCTCCTCTTTGCGTACAACTTATTCTCTCGAAGGAATTGTAGGACAGTTCGTAGGTGCTTCATGTGTTCCTCTAACGTTCGGCTATATACCAAGATGTCGTCTAAAAAGACAATTACAAATGCGTCCAGATATTGTCGAAAGATGGAGTTCATCAGATGCATAAAAGTCGCCGGCGCATTGGTTTACCCAAACGGCATTACCCGAAACTGGTAATGCCCATACCGAGTACTAAACGCCGTCTTTTCCACATCCTCGTCAGCAATTCTAATCTGGTGATAGCCGCTCCGCATATCTATCTTTGAGAAATATTTAGCACCTCGAAGTCGGTCTAACAATTCGTCTATTCTCGGTAAAGGGTACGCATTCCTGATCGTTAACTTGTTTAGCGCTCGGTAGTCCACACACATACGGAAACCTCCATCTTTTTTATTCACGAAAAGAACGGGGGCTCCATACGGTGACTTGCTCGGTTCTATTGCTCCGGCTTCGACCAACTCTGCGAGTTGCTTTTTGAGTTCGTCTAATTCGGTGTAACTCATCTTGTAAATCCAATTAGCCGGGGGTGCCGCTCCGGGAACAAGTTCTATCTTGTGGTCTACTTCGCGCTTCGGAGGTAAGCCCTTGGGGAGCTTCGGGGGAAAAACATCTACGTACTCCTCGAGAAGGATCCTTCTTTTTCCATTCCTCTGAAATCTCCTCCTTCGCCTCCTCCATGGGCTGGACGACCGCTACACTAATAGTTTCCCCTTTTTTGAGTGCCCTCTTAAGCTATAGAGCCGAAAGTAGGCGTCCCTCTTCCGATCCTTTACCAGCCGCTCCCGTTTTTACCTCAAACTCTTCTTCGCCCTTCTTCACTCTCATGGCCCCACTTCTCCAATCGATCGTCGGATTCCATTTTTGCAGCCACGGCTTCCTGAAGATTACCTCATGGTCCCCAAGAGGTAATACATGAAGAGTGTCCTACCATCGGAATCTCACGATGCCGACACGTAACCTCGGGGTACGATGGGTAATGGATAAGGAACTTCCGTCTGCGAACTGTACCGACTGCTGATTCGTAAGCACCACGAGAGGAAGCTTTAACTTTTTCACCATTGCCTCGTTGTTGAAATTTCCCGTTGCTCCGGAGTCCACCATGAAGCTGGTTGCGCACACTCCGATTTGACCCCTAAATATCAAAGGGTCTCCTCCTTCACCGGCTAACCTCATGACGTTAAGTTTCCCCTTTCCTGCATTTTTCCGTTTTGGACAATCACGGGCCATATGGTCCGGGGAACCGCACTGGAAGCATAAGCCATTTTGCCTCCTCCGTTGGAGCTCCTCAGGGGATAAGTAGTTGGCCTTGGTCTTGATAGTTTTATTATTTTTACGCAGTACGTTGACCACCTCCTTATCCTCATCGATTGCTCCGAGCTCCATGGGAGTTGGACCATCGTCTCGACGACCCCCCCACCGCTACTCACCCAAAATGATAAGACCGTCGGAGGGTGAACTCGACTGAATCGGTCCGCTCAGCAAACTGAATGATTGCTGAGAGACTAGGAGTTGTGCTTTCCCGAGCGAGCCACTGTTCCACATCCCTACGAATGGAGGATTTGAGCCCCTTCACAAAGCGATCCACAGCTTCATCCTCCGTCATCGTAGGTATTTGAACCTTACACTCCAAAAATCGTTGCGTAAACTCCAACACTTAAGTTCGTTGCTTCAGCACTGCGATCGTATCTCGTGCAGCCTTAACCGTATAAACAGGCTGCTAGGCGTCTCGGAGGAATTGAACGAAGAGAGCCCAAACGGTCGGTATCTCATCACTCTCCACCAATGTCCTCCACCATGCACCCGCTGCCCCCTTCAGAAGACCACCCGCGTAGTGAATCTTCTCTCGGTCCGACAGGCCAAGAAAATTCTCGAGATAATTCGCAACAGGGAATAGCCACGTGTCCAGGTTTTTGTGTCTTGCGGGGTCCAACTCGTCGCGAAGTCGTAATTTCGGTCTCCTAGAGTCTCTCTCTATGCCTCTATGAGGTCGCTCACCAAGACGAGATTCCAAAGTTCCGACGGTGTTGCTCAGCTTAGCTGCGCATTTTGTAATCTCACGCTTTCTAACTCTTGAGAACTTGCGCTAACATTTCTGTAGTGGATACACCGTGTTCCTCCATGCTGTCGGGTCACGGGGATAGGCTCCGATACCAGTGTAAAAGGGACCAGGATTATACGCCACACAATACACCACCATGCACAGCGGAAAGCTCCAAGGATCTTCCCGTAGCAACAGCAGGCGCACACAGCAATAACAGACAAGATTGCGCTTTATTACCCCAGAGAGGATTACAATATTCGGCGCTCGCTGCGAAGGTCTACTAAAAAGAGTCTGTCTCGCACTACGTCTGTCTCACTATTTAAACTAACTAACTGCTAGTCAACCCAATACTGTACAAATGTACACGTGGACCTTCGCGGTCAACCGAGATCTATCCACAATATTCTTTTATAACTATACGGTAAAATCTACATTCCGCGGCGTTGTTATACTGCTACGCTGCGTTGCTATGCTGCGCTACGTTATTCTACTCAGTTGCTATGCTGCTATGTTGCGCTAATCTAGAATCGCAGCTGCGCTGCTGTGAACCGCAACTATAGCAGCCTACTTTCTAGCCACTAAGTATTCAACCTGTAACCTTGTTACACAAGGGCATGGAGCAGCGGTGTCATTCTTTATATTCTACTCTATGGTGTGCCTTCTTTTTGGGCCGGTCAGTTAACCAAGCTTTCCGTGTGTCACTTTGTCTGTTCATCCGGTTTGGCTAGTCATCACGTATATTTAAGATCAACGTTGGAGTTCTCCTTGAGTGTATTACATTGATGGCACTTGTTGTATGTTTCGGTTGTCATTTGATGGCCATTTCCCTGTAATCTGTGCATGTTTGAAAACTTTTTTGTTACCTTTGTTTTTGATTTATGTTTTGAATTTCACGCAGGTGCATAGGTATGGATTTATTTTATGTTGTTTTATTTTACGCAACAAAGAGCTTATTTGTAAGAGTTTGAGTCAAAACAACAATGGTTTTGAAATACTTGACATTGTTTTGATTTTAATTTCGTTTACTCTTAGTTTCAATTTCTTCTAAATGATTTGGAATAATTTATTTTGCTGATTGGAACTATTATATATTTTTTTTATGGAAACCATCCTTGGATCAAGCCTAATGGATCTGCTCCGGAGAAGCCCCTTGATTCTGTTGTCATGACTAGGCTGAAACAATTCGCTGCAATGAACAAGATGAAAAAGCTTCCGCTGGGGGTATTGTTTCGTCATCTTCACGACTCACCTTTATTGTCTTTAATGACTCACCTCTTTACAAAAAACTAACCTTCACGACCAATTTTTTTTGTTTTTCACAGAAGCCACCCTTCGCTGTAGTACATGGTACTTCGTCATGTTGAGCATAACTCAACTTAATCTGACGAAAAACAAATGACTTATAAGAGTCTAATTTCAATAA
This sequence comes from Zygnema cylindricum, assembly GCA_037447655.1. Lineage (NCBI taxonomy): Eukaryota > Viridiplantae > Streptophyta > Zygnematophyceae > Zygnematales > Zygnemataceae > Zygnema > Zygnema cylindricum. The sequence continues at coordinate 61,911 of JBBHKE010000240.1, read as the reverse complement.
GCGTTAACATTGTTCAGTGTTATTGTTTTCTATAAATAAATCGACAAACTTGTTTTGTGTTTTTTTACATTATAGTTTTTTATATTTATGTTATACATTTATATATAAATATACATTACTTTTCTCAAAGATACGTATGTAGGGGTTTTAAGGGCTTGTTTAAGTTATTGTTAAGTGATTAAAGGTTTATATGGGTTTGATTAATACTCTTTATAGGGTTACAGTCTTTTTTTCTAGTCATTAAATTTTTTTAGGCTATGAAAAACGAAGTATTTGTCATGTTTTTCTACATAAACATGATTAACACTAATACTTGCTTACTTACAAGTAACATCGTAAAAAAAACAAAGTAATCAAAGTATCCCCCAAACAAAGTATTCAAAGTATTTGTATTGTATTTCAAAAAAAAACCCAATGTTTGTAATGTTGGTCAGCCTTTGAGGTGATAATGATGTTCAACAACTTTCTTGGTCTTTAGACTTAGGTGGTTGATCGAGTAAAAAAAAAAACTTAAATATTCAAAGTAACAATGTAATATAACAAACAAAATTTATGAATGAAGATAAGTGTTTGTAATGTTGGTCAGCTTGGAGCTGATACTGATGTTTATGCAACCTTCTAAGTCATACGACTAAGTTGGTTGATCGCGAAAAAAAATAAAAAAACAAAGTACTCAAAGTATTCAATCTACTATAACAAACAATAAAAAATAATAAGTATTAAGTGATTGTAATGTTAGTCAGCCTTTGAGCTGATAATGATGTTTATGTAAGCAATTGGGTCTTCGACTAAGTTGCTTGATCGAAAACAAAAAGAAGTATTAAAGTAATCAACATATTATATGTATCAAACAATATAAAAAATAATACGTGTTTGTAGTGTTAGTCAACCATCGAGCTGATTTTGATGTTGTTCCAACCTTCTAGGTCTTTGGACTAAGTTGGTTGATCCCTTGTTAAGTCTGATGGTTTTTTTTTTCTTATTTTTTTCTCTGTTATGTTTACATTGGTTTCTTTGTTTGTTTTTTTGTGAACAAGGTTGTATTGTGGTTATTTATTTTGTTTGTCTTCTTTTTTGTTTGCTTCTTTTGTAATATTATGTATTGATAAAAAAAAGAAAAAAAAATATTTTTAATATCTTAATATAAAGTAAACAAAAACCATATACGAAACGCGAAACAAATCATCCACTTGGCTTCGTCATTTTCTTCTACATACATGAACCTTTTGCGCCATGGGTTTTGATAGCAAATAATTAATAAACCCGTAACATACGAGTATTTAGCGTAAAATTGTCTTTTTCGTGAAATATACCTATTAGATGTTAACTTATGTTGTGTGATACGATTTAGTATGTCGTTTAATTTCTTCGCGTCGTTTCAGTGGTTGATTCTGCCCCCATGTGGTTTTCATTTATCATACATTTTTTTGGTTTCAATTGACTTGACAAAGTGTCGATTCAACTACACTTATTAGCGAAATTCTACGGTGTAATTTCGGTTCATGCCTCATTTGTTTTTGTCGTTTCAGCTTATTTCCACGTTACATAGTCTATTCTTATTTTGCATGGGGTTACTAAATTGTATACAATGATTTATTTCCGCCGACAGGTGAAAATTTAACAGTTGCGACGTTTCATAGTGTCGGCCGTTATGTTACACGTTAATCGTTTCTCCTTTTTTCGTAAGTTTGCTTTACCCATTACGTTTTTCAAACCAATCGTTAACGATTTCCTGTACAATATGGTACAATACCATGTACAATGCGATAGTACAGTGCCTACCATGTACGAACATCGTACGTGACGCCAACAATGAAATTACGATACACCGCAAATTGTAATTAGAGTAAAGAAAAAAGCTAAAGTAAAAAAAGATAAAAAAATAATTAGAGTTATGAACTCTAATTTGTGTGATAAAACTTTTTCAAAAAGGAATTTACCATAGTTGTTCACGGCGATTAGTGCGAACGTACCGTACGTGACGAATTATACGTAACAAACGCATTGAACCTTTTGATCAAATCGCAAAAAATCGTTAATGAATTTCCTTCCGTACTATTCCGTACATAAAAAAACAAAAAACTATTACATATAACGCAGTTTGCAAGTTTTTCGCGTTAAATGAATGGTAAAATAATAAACTTTTTTATATTTTTTCACAATTTCTGTTGATACCGGAATTTCTTTACCAAATGGTAGTCCTGTCGTTCACCTTAGGGTTTTGCATCCGTGCATGACGTACTCGGGTTCGAAGGCCACGAAGACAAAATTTTATGCAATTTCGTCTCTGTTCCATGGCGTCTTCTTTCAAAAAAAATTGAAGAAGACGCCCGTACAAATTTCAAACTGAACGCGCGAAATAATGTGACGTTCAACGTCTCTTTTCGAAAATGTCCGTACATTTTCGATTATATAACGTACAACTTCCGTGGTATTTCTGTTCAGTTCACTGAACAGAAAGTACCAATAAGTGCGACGCATATTTCCCGTTATATTCCGTACATATCCGTAAAAAAAATGTACAGTTACAGTAATTAGTTTACAGGTTGCCGTTAAATTTCAGTTTCAGTTTACAGTACACGTTTTTTTTCGATTTTTTCAAAAGTCACGAATTATACGTTTCAATCGCAAAAAAGGAAAAAATCGCGCGATTTGAACAACTATGGAATTTACTCTATTTTATTTATCCATTATAATTCGACGCGCTGATTATCTCTACTGTAAATTAGGTATTGGTATAAAATATGACAAAACGTACAGTTTATCGCCACTATGACGTTTTGAACTACGCGGTTCTTTAGTACGGACGACGTCGGACCGTGCAATATTGTACTTTTTTAAGTAAAATGGTATAAATAATGATTTAGTAGAATCACGCTCGCACGTGAAACCGCACTAAACAAAAAGACTTAATAAATGAAAATGTTGCACGGTCAGATACCGACCGTACGCCACGCTATTTAAAACGGCGTTGTATTACAGTTATCAACGCTCATTCAAAAAGTACACCGCCAATCGCTATTAGAGTCAAGGATTAAATAGCGTCAAAAAATAATTAGCGTTATTGATTCTTATTTAGTGCCTAAGACGTGGCAGATTATGGTCCACGTCCTTAAATAGCGTTATTAATTATATTCTATGTTTTGGGGTCAAAATTTAGGGGCACCGTATTAGCGACTCTAATAGCGATTGGCGGTGTAGCTTAAACAACGTAAAGAACAATTTAGAAAAATGTACTCTATTTATGGTGATAGAGTCAAAATTTGGGGTGACGGAATTACACCGCGAATCGTAATTAGAGTAAATTACTCTAATTCAGTCACTCAAAATTTCGACTCTATCACATCAAATAGAGTAAACGATTCTATTTTTTTCATTTTTATAATTTAGGTGAGGTTTAATTAGCGTAAATATTTATTTTATATGTTAGTTTTAAATAGTGTGGAGTACGGACGACGTCGGACCGTGCAATATTGTACTTTTTTAAGTAAAATGGTATAAATAATGATTTAGTAGAATCACGCTCGCACGTGAAACCGCACTAAACAAAAAGACTCAATCACATCGAAAAAAATCCGACGGAACTGACAGTCAGCGTGACAAATAATACTAACGTCACAATGACGTCGACATATACTGGACTGACAGATGTTGTACGTCTGTTCATAGTTATCGCGCACATAATTATCGCCGACATAACCCAATATAGAATACCTAAATAAATTAGAGTAAACTTCATAGTTGAAAAATCTCTATCACTTAAATTAGCGTACATTTCTCTAATTGTTTTTTTTTTGTTTTTTTACTCTAATTTTTTCATTACTCTAATTACGATTCGCGGTGTAGTGTACGGATGTTGAGACGTCACGCTAACACAAATTACTGTAGCACCGATATTGAAAACACGACAACGTGGCGTGATGTGACGGGATCGCACGCACATAAATTAAAAGTACGATTCCGTACGTTACTCAACCGGTATTGATAACACGACATTTTGGCGTGACGTCGAATTTGTCCCGTTTATCATACCATTACAGCCACGCGAAATACAACAAATAGAATTGTACCACGTGTCTCTTTTCATTACATCAAAATTGGAACATGACAAAGCTAATCACAACTCAAATCTCTCAACGGCTCAAGATCTAACACAAAAACAATCGACGATCAATTTTCGTTGTCACCAGAGACGAAGGCAACTACAATGCTTTCCCCTTTTAGAAAAAGGGCAAAGCAAAAAGATGTCTCACGATATAGCGCGATACTGGTTTAAGACGCTCTCAATGCGGTTCAGGATACGAATTAGATCGAGATATATTGAGGAAAATTCGGTACGATGTACAACACTACACCGCGCATCGTTATTAGTGTCAACGACACTAATTTGGGCTCTTAAAATTTTGATTTTTTTCCTCAAATAGGATACATGATTTTAATTTTTCCTTGACGTTAATTAAGGTACCGTACAAAATAGCGTAAAGGACGAATTACAATAATATCTAAATAATGTGGTGTACGGTCGATGTCAGACCGTACACAAATGTACCTTTTCAAGTGAAAATTTTACAAAAAATGAGTTAAATCAGACGCGCACGCATGGGATCGTGCGCTAAAAAAACGGGATTGTTTTGACACGTAAATTAGTCTTACATGTACGGATATTAAAATTTCACGACGGCGTACGATTTTTAATATTTTGTACGAATACATATATTAATGTATATAATCGTACAGCGAATATTCTATTTTTGCTGTTCCCAAATTAGCATAAACGCCGAAATTAGAATACACCTTTTAAAAAAAAAAAAAAAAAAATCTTAATTAGCGTCAATGACGGTATATTTACTTCCACACTATTTAAACTTTGACACTAATAACGATGCGCGGTGTACTGTAGAGTAATTTGATCGGCAAGTTTTCCAAATCCGTGAAAAGGCTGAAATTCCGGCCTTAATTGGACAAGTACGGAAAAGTCCATCGAGTAAGAGAATGAACGGCATACCGCCATGCCAATTGTCAGAGAGTACCACATTCACACGTTATCCTTTTTGTAATTAATTTATTTACGCCACTGATGAAGTGATGATCGATGATGGTCAAACTTCACACCGTATACCCTAGTTCCGTACATAAACAACACGGCTGTCCCGGAGCAGTTTGAGTCCAGCTTAGCTGTTGCAAGCATCCGCCACACGTCCAAATGTCGACGGCCCCATGCGGTTGGTGTTTTTTCCATACTTCAACCGCTGACTGTTGCCGTACGAAGAAAATCCAACGGCGCAGGATTATGTACGGTAATTACCTGGTAGTCTGCCACCACCGGCCGGTTGACCCTTCCGCCATTCCAGTCTCGTGTTACGTCACCTTAAGCCAAACGCACTCTCCTTTGTTGAAAACCGCTCCTGTCTTGTCTGTTTCTTTTCCAACGTTTCAACATATTTTGAATTTTGATAGCAGTCCATCTGTTCTACGAGTATGGTGTTTTGTCCGTATGATACGGCAGGTGCTCGCGTGTCATTCAGAGTTTAGGTTTGGAGGGTAGAGATATTTCTATACCTAGGTGTCTCTTAGATCTTTTCTCTAATGCGTCTTCCGTTGCCTGGATCCTGCTTGGTTCCTCCAATCACCACTACTCCGTTCTCAGGGGAGATCATGGAGATTGAAAACATCAATACCTTAGAACATAAAATTCAAGGAGAGGAGGTAGAGTATTCTCTCGGATGGCCAAAAAGTTCAGAGGAAAGGCTGCTAGTGAAGGACAGAAATGAATCTCAAGTGTCCATTGGAGAAGGTCGAAAAGCTGACGCCGAAGACTTGATTTCTAACCTTCCAGACGAGTGTCTCGCACTTGCATTTCGAAAACTGGAACAGGGAGACTTGGCTCGATGTTCTTTGGTTTGCCGTCGCTGGATGACGTAAGTGCATTTGTCTCATTCTATGACCCAGACCGAAAGAATCACTATTTTGCAGCCATTTCAGGGAATTTCATGGTCTTAGGTTTCTGGTTGCTGAAAGGGGTCAGTAGCCAGGGGACAGGGTGACGTGACAAACATAATATTTGTTTCAATTTCCAGAGAGCTTGCATACTATGAGCTAAAATGGAAAAACATGTAGTATTTTTTTTTTCTGGGAACAAGGGGACAGGGTTGGTAAGTTTTTTGTTGTGCTCACTTCTAATTGGAAGATTAAGACTGGTTTTATGGCCTTTTATTGAATTTGTCCTCCTGATTTTCGATCACCTAGCGGTTACATTGTTTAGTCGAATTGGTACACGTGGAAGTTCAAGTATCACGACTTGGAGATAAGTGTATGAAGATGTCCCGTTCTGCAGCTACCAGCACATTTGCCTTCAATAGCATTATTCCTGCATTAGCTAATTATTTTACCATTGTAGAAAGTGTTTTCAGTTGCATTCGTCAATTTACTCAATTGTATTGCAACAGGTTCAGCTAAAAATTAGAGGTTATCCTCTCAAAGGTTGCTTACAAAAGCTTTCGGTACCGTGTGAAAACAGGTCCAGATCTGATCAAGACCGTCTTCTGTCTTGCATATAGGACTTCACTTCATAGGTAGGTTATATAGGCGAGTGCAGTGCATTGATGTCATGCTTAGGAAAACGATACCCTGGCTGAATAAATTTGTTTGCAGCCAGCAAGTTGGTTCTATGTACGTTGCGGGGTGTAGTTTGTGGCGGCTGCCTGCACCTCTGGCATGATCCTAGTATCTCTGAGAGCAGTATGGCTGATCTGCGGGTTTGTTTTGATGTAATCATTTTGTTTGAACATCTTCTGTATTAGTATCAACTTGGCCAAATTGCACTAGCATCTATGGTTGATGTGAGGACTACTGTAGTACCTGGTGTATTTGTGCGATTATTATTACGGTCAGCTGGTATGGGCAGGTTGTTGATGATGACAACTAGATGCAGTAAACAGTTAGCCCTTGTAGTTCTGTCTTTGCGTTTGGGGTGTCTTGTCTATCCCGTTGCATTACCAGGTGGGCTAATTGTCAAGGTCTTGGACAATGCCGTACATAATAATATACCTTTCATGTGTCGTCATGAGATTTGTGATAGTCGGTGTTCTGTCTTCTGGAGATGTTCGTTCCCTCCATTGCCAGAACCATTTTGAAGACTAACAATTATGCAAGTCTTGTTCGTTTTTTGTTATTTTTTACGAATCTCTGCTGTCCTATCTTATGTAGTGTAAGAAGGCTGTATCTGCTTAATGGTTTTTAGTGAATGTTTGCTTTTTCCCCATTGCAAACAATCTTGTTCCACTTGGTTTTTGTGAGTGAGTTAACAATGTCTTGCTGTAGCCTGTAATTTCAGGGTTGATGCTGACTCGCGGACGCATTTGATTCTGAAGGCCAATGAGGACATTGGTCCAGTCCTGCCTCCATTACTTTTACGGTTTGTAGGGCTAACGAAGCTTGTACTCAAAGCAGAAAAAGGTAATCCTAGCATCGACAATGAGGGCCTTATTGCGATTGCCACGCACTGTACCCAATTGAAGAAGCTAAAACTGAAGAACTGCAAGCAGGTATTTCCCATGAAATTCCTCTTGACTGAAGTAAAGCAGAAAAAGTGTGGAGCGATGATGACAATTTTGAGGGGTATTTTGTTACGCTGTTCTGAATATGTGTGTTTGTTTCACGGACCATTTGTTTCCTTTTCTCTGATATAATGTTGGAGATTTCCTGGTTTTTTTTCCTGCTCGTTTTTTACCATTGGAATGCTGTACATGACTGTAGTTTATGCTTGTTTATCCTGCTGAAGTTGGGATGCTTCCTTCCAGGCTTTTTTTGTCATTAGTGTTTGATGTACTTTTCTATAATCTTGAAGGACGTGCTAGTTACTTGAAAGCAGTGCAACTGCCTTGGTGTGACTACTTCAGTTTCGTAAATGGGCAAGCAGACTCGCAATTTTTTTCCTTGTGGCTGGGCGTATTAGACCTAATTGTTTGCTGCACTGGCATCTTCCTTCATCCCCACTGAAAGCGCATGCGAATGATGTCTACTGTTGCATGGGGTTTTGTCCTCATCGGTTCTGTTTTTTGGTTGTCCTGCCGTTTACTTTATTTAATGTGGTTGTTGCAGATCACAGATGATGGCTTGGATGCATTCTCCAAACTTTGTGTAGACCTTCGAAAGTTTTCTTGTGGTAGTTGTGGATTTGGAGGTCGTGGTCTGAATGCACTCCTACAGCAGTGTGTCACCTTGGAGGACCTTACCATTAAACGCAGGTGAGTTAAAACGTCACTGTGTTTGTTTCAAAGGGTTTATTAGGCATAAATCGGAGGCTTGCAACTTGTTCCGAGGCCTTTTTCTCGCAGACTAACAGTTAAACCTGGTTTTCACCGCTTTGGTTCTGAAAGTGATTTTTTTTTTGCAAAATAAATCGGATTACTTCGCTTGTTTTTCTGTTTTCTTCTTTGCTCGTGTAGCAATTTTCCACTATGTTCTCACTTGTCTAGGTTAAAGAATTGAAGATTTTTTCGAATCTGGTGCCTGATTTGTCAATTTGTATTTTTTGTTGTATTGCAGTATCAAAGCTGCGCACGAGCGTACTCCTGAGGCGCTAAGTCCTGGTGGTGCCTCTTTACGCCGTTTGTGTCTCAAAGATCAAAGTACTTTCCATTTATGGAGTGCCCTTGTGGCTGGGTCAACAAGATTGGAAACGCTTATTCTGGCCCGCAATGGTGGTAATTGGGATCGAGTTCTCGAAGCAGCACTCCTCGAGGGACGGCTATCCGAGCTGTCACAGGTGAATGGCTGCAATTTTTAAGGAGGGCTTGTCTGATGTGATAGCACAGAGGGCAGATATGTTGGGAAAGTTGGAGCTCGCAGCGAGTGGGGAAGGATGGGTCATGTTTGTGGCTTGTGTCTATAGGTTTGTCTATAGTCAAAATTCTTTTTTTTTAGCATGGAAATGGATGGTTGTCGTTTGTTGTGGCATGTTGCTACACTCATTTTGCAGTAGAAAGGAAATTTACTTCTATATTTGGCAAATTTACAGGGCCAATATTCTCCTGCTGCTGTAACTATTTTATTTCCTAGTGTTTTATTCACTTTAGTTGTTACTGGGCCTTGTTTCATGTCTTTGTGTTCTGCAGATCTATTTGGAACGCGTCCAAATCAGTGATAGAGGTCTTCAGGCAATATCGAAATGTCCAAAGTTGGAGGCCCTTGTTGTCGTGAGGGCCAATGAATGCACAGATGAGGGACTGGCAGCCATTGCCGGGGGCTGTCCGGGTCTTAAGAGGCTCCATGTGGAGGGTTGGGCTCCTACACAGTTGGCAGATCCAGGCTTGAATGCTTTGGCTTCACACTGTCGACAACTTCAGGTATATGTTTACGTAATTGTTTTGTGTCAGTGAATGCTGATAACTTCAGGCATTGGGACAAATTTTCATATATTCATGTTTTTTTTTGTGTAATACGATAAATTTAGATTTTTGGCATGGAACATACTTGTGAATATTTCCTGGTAACATATTCTGTCTTACATACTTGTTTTTTGTGAATGTATATTGATAACCTGGCATGGAATGTTATTTTTTGCGTAAATGTAAATTGATGACTTAGGGTGTTGTGAATAAGACATTAACAATGTACCCGTTTTGCAGAAAACTGGATTCAGTAACTCCATTATTGTTGCATAGGGATTCTATGCATTATTGTTGGGTATGGATAGAACTGTTTGTTTATATGTGCATGAATTGGAAGGCAGGATTCTCTCTCTGGAAACAGAGAAATTTAATATGCGGATGTTGGAAACGATGACATTTCCTGCAAAAATTGGGTGAAAATCACAGGTTTGTGTGGGGGATACTTAGGAGTGAAAACCTCTCATTTGCTCTACAAATAGGTCAAATTGGTGGAGGGTTGAAGAGTAGTGGTGGAGGGTCTTTTTTGGTGCAATAGCAACTGAAACCTGGTTTGCATCTTAGTGGATTTTGAATCATACTATTATGGGAATGGGCTGGTGTTTTAAACACGGATGTACACTTAATTTAGAAAAAATAAAAAGGATTGGAAACCTCGGAAAGCAACAGCGCTATAGAGTGTCTATTGACTGGATGGCTGGAGGTACATAGGTAAGGGATATGATGGCTTAAATGGCCTATTTCTTGCTTTATCAAGGAGAGCAAGAGTGCTTACCACTTCAATGCAAATGGATGATACTACCTCTTTCCTTGACCCTTGAATGCTTTGTTTACTATTTCTGCTGGTTTTTTCTCTGCAGGAACTTGTCTTGGTGGGGAATTCTGTGACTGTTGCAAGCCTTCGTCCTCTTGCCACCATCTGTTTGTCTTTGGAGCGTCTTACACTATGTAACAGTGAGACTTTAGGTGATGGAGAGGTAGCTTGTTTAGCTCAAGGCTGTCCTTCCCTAAGACGTCTCTGCATCAAAGGATGCCCTCGTGTTACAGATTTGGGTGTTATAGCATTGGCGAATGGTTGCCCTTCTCTTCAAAAGTTGAAGATTCGCCGATGTTCACAAGTTTCTCAGCAGTCGATTTCATTTCTTCGAACTCATCGACCCGAGGTTCAAATCCAATTGGAGAGGAGGACGGGAGTGGAGGAAGAAGGTGAGGTAGTTGATGATGATCTCCTTTTGCGTGGGCCTATGATGGAGTCACCTGACAGAGGGAAAGCACGATTCAGTAGAGCTCGGTCAGCTTTTGCCGCAGGAACTACTTATGTCGCCTGTACCTTAAGGAGGTGGGTAGGGGGAGGAACTGGAGAAGCTAAAGCTGGGGCGAGTGGGGCTGGGGCAGAGGTAAGGTGACGCGGGTGAAGAAAGGTGGAGAGGAGAGGAGCTTTGCTGAAAAGAAGGGAACAAGGTTTTCCTTTGGAGCCCATTGGGTGATCATGTAATTGTTATACTTTCGTGGCCGGCGACAGGCTGAGTGGTTTCAGCCCGCTATGGTAGCTTTCCCTCAGGATTGAAATTTTAACATCTGCCTAAGCAAATGGAGTAGATAAGTTTTATCAGTGCTTATTTCGTGGGCGAAAGCCGGAGACGGGCAGTTTAGGCATGTTTATACCTGTGGCTAAACAACGTGGAAGTTTGAGCATGGCTCTTGAAAGTTTTTTCTTTTTTCTTTTTTCCGTCATGGAGCATTTTATCGTGTAGGCAAAATCTGGCCTAGCATATAAGTATTCACAAGCTTGAGGATGCCCGTGGAGCACAGTAAATGGAGAACTGTTTCCCCTTTTACAGCTGAATGGAGAAGGAACGGCCAGATTTTAACCGCTGTCAGGATTAGGCTTCTATTATCGCAGGTGTAATTTTGTGGAAGTCGCATAATTCAATGAGAATGTGTATGGATGCCCGCAGGAGGTCAGAAGCTGTTGTGGGTATTCACAATCTCATTAATTTGTAGCAGCTGACAATCACTTTGTGTGAAGGTATAGTAGAGACTAGCTCAAATTGTTGTAGGTATAGTCATGAATGTTTGTAATGCATCATGCCAATTTTTTTTTTTCAGTTAATTTTCAGTAGATCTGAGTTTTCGTAAAGCTTGAAAACATGGCTTACAATTTCGAAAATCATTCTTTTGCAGCTGAGAGTTCAGGATTTGCTGTTTAGCTGTGCTACTCTGTGATATCTCTTAAACTTCTACCCGTCTTTCCTGGTGCTTTGCAAGGATATTGGTGTTGTAAAATTTTGTGAACAAAGGTGGAGCATTGTGTTTCTTAAAGGTGGAGCATTGTGTTTCTTAAAGGTGGAGCATTGTGTTTCTTAAAGGTGGAGCATTGTGTTTCTTAAAGGTGGAGCATTGTGTTTCTTAAAGGTGGAGCATTGTGTTTCTTAGAATGTGAATTTGCATGCGGATGGTGGAGCCTGAGCTGGCATTCAGAACACAGCCAAGAGGAATGAAAAGCCATCTTGGAGAGAACTTCCCTGCATAACTTATAGGCTTTGTGCACAATTATTGTCGTTTTCTTGCCTCCTTTTTCGGGAAACAACCCCTTCAAAACATCGCAGGTGGCTCCCTGGGACAAATCAAGTTTTCATTCATTCAACAAACCTCATCCGTGACAAAAGAAAGGTTACAGTCACACATGTTTCTTACTTTTCAATTTCATCCTCCTTTATAGAAAATAAGACAGCGAAGGGGGGAAAAAAATATGAACACAATGAAGCAAGAAACTGGTTCATTTTCTTGTATCTCTTTTTTCCCTCCTCTCCCCCCTTTTTCCAATTTGCCTGGTTCTACACCTCGCTGACCTTTTTACTCCCTATTCTAAATGTTGATCCCATCATTTTCTGTATGTTTCCCTTTTCATGGTTGATCATGTTAGGTAACGCATCTGTGCACATTATCTTGGGTATGGATATCTTTTATGACTGGTCTTGGGTTACGGCTGCCATATAAAGGGTTGTCGATTGCAGTCCTTCAAGTACCTTTCTTCATTGTCTTTGACTGCACTTCCGTAAGAATCCACTAATAAGGATTGGACTTTCTTACGTGATATTGATGTCTTGGAGGCTTATGATTTGGGATCCCCACGTCCCCTCATTGTGACTGTACACCTGCATCCATGTAACTGGGCGGATTTCGGTAGAAGACTCCTTTCACCGCCCTTTAGCCCAACATTCTTTCTATCCGATAGATGTCGCTCCTTGGGAACTCGTGCAGGTGCCAGTGGGGGTCATGAGGCTATGGCTTGTTGTAGGCGCCCTCTTCGAGGTGGTTGGAAGGCCCTCCCTTTTGAGCAAGGGGATTGTGTTTTCTAGTGTTGTGTATCGGCAGGGTTTTGCCGATAATCGATATGTACCTATTTTTGGCTTGCCAATAATCAATGTATTGGCACAATATATCGACGCCGGTGATAATCGATGTATTGGCACGATATATCGATGCCGGTGTTATCGCCAATAAAAAACCGATAATATCGGTTTTTTATCGCGATAACACCGGTATCGATAACTATCGGCGACAATTGTACGGTTTATTCCGTCGTACTGAACCGCCATTATTTCGTTAGACAGAGTACAAAACAAATTTTTACACCTTGCATGCCACGCTATAAAGAGTGAAAAATATAATATAATATATTAGAAAGGACTATTATATAGCGTACTATATTTTTTCCACTTATCGCCGATAAGGAATTTGCTGGTCTCCGAGCGATATGTCGAGATCCCTGACCGTACGATAACCGATAACTATCGGTATCAATGTTATCGCGATATATTTTTTACCAATACACAACACTAATGTTTTCAATGCTTCATATTCGGGTGTCCTTTTTCCGGCGTGATGTTCATCCTAGTTGTTCCTAGGCTTTCTCATGGTCAGGGCCCTCAAGCCATTAACCCCGCTACATCTTGTGAGACGATTGACACAACTTTGTCCCTTCTAAAGTGTTCTCTTCTTGATCGAGAAGCTTCACCAAGGCGCTTGCCTCTTCTCACCATATTTTAACGAGGAATCCACCTTACATGGCTTATGAGTTGTTTCGCAATGTCTCATCCCCTCAATTTGGTGCTAGGAGCTTACATATGTTTTCTCGACACGGTTCCATTAGTGTCAGTAGAAATGTTGCTCTCTTGTTTAGCAACAGTTGTCAAGCCAACCAAAAGATATGGGGCATCGCCATGGCCGGAGTGTTGTCACGATTGGTGGTTCACGCCATTTGTTTTTGTGGCAATTTGGGGGGGGGGGGGGGGGGGGGGGGGGGGGGGGGTAATGTGGGGTAATGGTTCACAATATTTAGACTTTGATGAATCTACATTCTGATTGTTGTTTCAAACGTTTTAAATACGGTGGATGAAAACAATATAGTTCAAAAGCTTATGTTTTTGAAACAAAGCGTCACATTGAACTTAACGCAAATTGAAGAACGACGCGATATCGTACGAAAAAAAAAAACTTTGCACAATAGTTGTTCAAACTGCATATTTTGCACGATTCAAACACGCGAATTATACGTAGGTTATGCATTGAACGATTTGATTTTACATGTACCGCAGTTTGTACATTTTCCATTAAATGAGCGCTAAACAATTGCATTTATTTAAATAGTTATCACACTACACATATTTACTTGAATTTGTACATCAAACGGACGAATGTGAAACCGGCTAATTTGTCAACATGATGGTCTAGGTTCAAACCTTAACCCGCGCCACCTTTATGTCATAGTCATATTTTCTGTTTGTCTGAGACTATTTGACAACCAGCCATGGCCTTCTCTCTCTATCTCTTAGAGAGCATACAACTGCAAAAAAACAAAGTAGAGACAATATACAAATCACATTTTTCGACAACGGCTTGAACGGCAGTTTCACTGACCACTTCTGTGGCGTTTGTAATGGCGGCTTCCTTGAAGATTCGTTTTCATGGCGGTTTCTCTGAAAAAAAATTGAAGAAGACGATCGTACAAAATTCTAACTTACCGCTCGCAAATGGTGCAACATTGCAACATCTCTTTTCGTAAAAGTCCGTACATTTTCTGTAAAATTTTGTACATTTCCCATAAAATTCTTGTTTAGATTACCGGACAGAAAGTACTAAGAAGTGCAACGTATCTTTTCGTCAAAGTCCGTACATTTCCGTGAAAAACCGTTCTTGTAAATTTTCCGTTCAGTTTACCGGACAGAAAGTACTCCAAGTTTTTTTGCGATTTTTTCAAAAGTCACGAATTATATGTATAAATCTTAAAAAATGAAAAAATCGCACGATTTGAACAACAACGCTTTGTACACTATAATAAAATGGACCCGCGAAAAAATATCAATGAAACTAAATGAAAAAAATGCGCGTCGTCACCCGCGAGTAAATCAAGCCACACTGTTTACCATTCGAGAATAATTTTCAATTTTGCGGCTAAGTTAAAACCAACATGTGCTCTCTCCGTGGAGCTCACGTGAAGTGAGAAAGTGACTGTGCGCAATACTTTTTTACATGTGCCTGCCGCAGTTTTGTAACCGTAAACCTTCGGCGACCGTGTGAATTGTTGATTTTATTATGACGGTCGACGTTCACAAGTGCGGCAAAATTTTAACCGGTAAATTGCTTCGCGCGGAGAGCAAATGGCGGCAGACGGCCGGTACAGGCTGAAACGAGGAAACTCGTGGAGGGTCGAGGAGAATAACGCCGGCCGCAGGATAACCTCGCGGAGACTCTTGTGGATGCCGGTTCGACACATTTCGAATTGGCCCGCGAAGACGTCACTGGGCCAGGTATACCTATCTTAGTTGGCAACGTACAACGTCTCACGGGAGGACGCAAACGGATAAATAGGTGCTTTCGCGGCGGGCGATGTCAAAGCGCGATTAAAACAAAAAACAATTAAAACCAACGCACAAAGGCGTCCCAAAAAAAACAAAAACAAAAAAAAAAAAAAAAAAACGTGCTCCTCATTGCCGCTTCGTTACCATTACGCCCATATCGTCGATCTCCTCGATACGTTGCTACTCAAAATAGAGTAGTTAATCACTCAATTTTCTGCTGGCTGGTCGAATGGTCCTTAGTAGCCATAAGGCTGTTTTAATTAATTATTTTTTTGGTCCCCATCGCCAATATGTTTTTAATGCTGCTCAATTAAATAATTAAAAAACCAAATAATAAATACAAAAGAAAACCAAATAAACGATGAGAATAATTAGTCGAGCTTTGGTTTTGGGCCGAAACAATGAACTGTGCTAATTACCTTAAAAATGGAGTTCTTACTTCAACCGTAAAAGGCCAAATACCTTATGAGAGATGGACCGGCCGGAAATCGAACATATCTCACTTAAAGGTTTTTGGCAGTCAAGTGATAGGTCTAATTGGAAGCTAGATCCTAAAGGAAAACCGGGGTACTTCTTAGGATATGATTAGGATGTAAAAGGATACAGAGTTTATGATCTAAAAAGGGAAGATATATTCTTTTAAAGGATCTAGTAGTTATGGATGAAGGAAAGTCTGTGGATCCCTTCAAGTATACAAAGTCAGTAAAAATCAGATTTGAGTCAGAAAATTCCGAGACTTTGAGCTTCTTAACTATCCAGGTTTCAGAGAAGATGACATTCTTACAAGTACAAAAGAGACCGATAAGGACTCGGCCGCGGAAACTCCAGTGACAACTCTACCTGAAGCCGAAGACGTGGTGGAAATTGATTCGGAATCGAAGGACAAGGGAAAAGTCGAGATTGTTCGAAAGAACCCACGGGAACCATCTATTCCGGCCACAGCTTTTGAGAGAGGAAGGAGAAGTAACAAAAGGTTGCAAGAAAAACAACTTAATAACAAGGTAACAAAACTATCTCATCCGGATGAACCTCAGACTTATGGAGAGGCGATGAATTGTCTTGAAAGGAACCGGTGGAAAACAACCATCAATGAGGAGATGGCCTCAATTATGGTAGCCGATATGGTTGATTGTCCACCTAACCGAAAACCAATCGGTTGTAAGTGGGTGTTCAAATTAGAACTGAACCCAGATAACTCAATTATTTGCCGGATGAGATGATGGTAGCCGATATGATGACTAAGGCTTTACCGGCACCTGAATTGAAGTTTTGCAGAGAGGAATGTGGACTTAGTGGCCGAAAGAGTCTAAAGGTTTAGGGGAGTGTTGTTTTAGAAACCTTTAGTCCTCTTTATATCTCTTGTGTGAGAAAAAGACTCCGGACTTAGTCGTTTTTGTGTGAAGGCTGATTTGTCGTAGAAAGGTTTTTAGTGTGGTATGTAAGTCCGAAGAGAGTACACAGGTTGAGTACACTCCATGCACATGTGTCCGTCCGTGGGGAAGTCAAGATTGTGTGTTCCGGATTATGAAAAATACAGTTTCGTTTGGGGACTTGGTTTACACGTGGAGGTTCACCTTCGGTGATGAAAGAATGCACGGACGGCAAACGGAGTCTGCTGTCATTTTTGGAAGAGGAATATTGAGTGCGCTGTCATTTCAGCGGGCGAACTTTGACCGGGTACGATTCATTTTAGCGGCTGTTAGTTTTAGGTTTGTTGCAAATATTTGAGTACGTTTGACCGCGGGGTTTTTTTTTTATAAGGTTTAGTTTACCGGTCGACCAACGGTGTAGATCAGCTGCAAATTCACTTGTATATTTAGGACTTATAATATTTTGGAGTTAGGCATCTTTGTATGCAAAACTGCAAAGCAGATTTTTGGGTGTCTTTGAATTAAAAAATCATTGTGATCTTAGGGCATTACCTTGTGAAATTCTGCATGATATTTCTTTGTTGTATATTGTACATTGTAACAAATTTGCAGACTTAGGGTTTCTCTGGTTTGCTTGGGGCTTCATTGTGAAGTTGGTCTTTTGTGGGTTTTCCGTGAGAGTTTATGTATTGATTTTTATGGCAACTGCCGGTGCTTCTTCTTATTCTTCCGGAGCACCAGTTGCCTCACGACAACACTAGACACCCACAAAATATCCTATATTTTATGCACTTGCTTCCCTCGTTCTTTTGCCCCCCCCTGGTTTTCTGTTGTTGGATCTTTTGATGAATTTTTCTATCTCTCCCCCCCCCGAGCCCTAGTGTGACTTGCATAGCCAGGCTAGCAGAAGCTTGTAAAAATGAAGTGCGATGCTGGTGAGAATTCAAAGAACCATGAGATAGTGTAAGACCAACTAACCACCGTAATGTGTGTAAATCCATAGCTTGACCAATCAAACGGCAACGGGTGTCAAAGGAGAGATTACGAGCCGCAGTAGAATTGGTGCGAAAACCCATGGCTCGTTCTCGTTCATTGATGATAGGCACATCCCATTTCTTTGTATTGGTGTCAAAGATCATGCTAGGGGAACCTAGGCGATATGCATGGCTCAGGGGAAACGAAAGAAGAGTGGGGAGTCCGCCTCTCGGTTGAACAGAGTTGTTGCAGTCAAAAAATAGTTGTCGAGATGTAGATGTGACAGGTGTAGTTGTACGACCTTTGTTCAAAATCTGGTCGAGGGTGAGGCCTGGCGGACGCTTTTGTAATCCCACGGCGGCCTTTAACAGTGAAAGAGAAGCAAGATTGGTCCAATATGAGCGAAGACGAAAAGCACGAGACCCCATCTGAGCTTCATCAAACACTAAAGGATCCCCCAAACAGTGAATTGTCTCCTGCCAAGCAGTGACTACCTTACTACGTTGATCCGCACCAGGGAAGACATTTTCCAACTAGTATCCCAACGACTTATGCTGATGTAGTTGCAAAATGTTGAGAATAAAAACCATCTGATAGAATATACGACTTCGAGTGTCACTATTTCCCCTTCCCTTCCCTGCCTCAGAATACCCCGACAAGGCCAACTAGCTATCACTAAATCAACCCCCCCCCAAATCTTGGATAACTTCTGAATTAATCAAGTCAACAGTTTGTGGGATTCAGTGATGAGATTGGGATATAGCAGAAACATGTCATTGAAGAGGGTACAATCGGTGCAGCTCTAATACTCAAAATTTGCTCGCTGCCCGAGCTGAAGATGAAATTTCCACGGCCCAATAACTTCAAATCTGGTGGTCATTCATGAGTATAGCTTCTAAATTCGTACTAATGCCAGAAAAAAACGAGACCACCGTTAACCCTGCTAGCTCCGGTGTCAAATTAACCAACTCTCGAGGAAGTGGCGTCAAAATCTGGTACCAAGACGAATCTCTAACA
The DNA here is from genome assembly GCA_037447655.1 of Zygnema cylindricum. Taxonomy (NCBI): domain Eukaryota; kingdom Viridiplantae; phylum Streptophyta; class Zygnematophyceae; order Zygnematales; family Zygnemataceae; genus Zygnema; species Zygnema cylindricum. Next base: position 43,296 of record JBBHKE010000240.1, on the reverse strand, counting down.
CTCTCTGACGAGATGGACGAGGATTTATTTGCTATGGCGATAGCAATGGAGGGTGCAAAAGACACAGGATGGATAATAGATCCAAGAGGGTTAGCACACAAGTGTTGGAACAAGACAATGTTCAAAAATTTGAAATCCACACCCGAGAAAAATATCTACTATGCCTGTGGTATGAGTGTATAGACACATGTGGTATGAGTGTATAGACACATGCTATAGGTGATGTCTCGTTGCTAGTTGATATAGAAGGAAAGGCATTTGAGAGAATTCTTGACAATGTTGTCTTTGTCCCCTATTTCAAGAAAATAATGTTTTCTACTACTTTGGTAGAAAGTAGAGGGTTTGAGGTCAATTTGAAACATGGTCGGCAGGTTGTTAGCAAGAAAGGAAAGATTGCCGTCAGAGGCAGTAGAGATGCCAACAAAATGTATCGAATAGATATGCTCGATAATAAAGAAAATGATGTTTTGTATTCCAGTGCATTATCTTCAGATGAGCTGTGGCATAAAAGGTTAGGCTATGTGAACTATGACAGTTGAAAAAAATGGTACATTTTGGTAAATTAGAAGGAGTCACTCTTTCAGATCAGTCAGCTAAAACGTGTGATGGCTGTGCATTAGGAAAAATACACTGATTACGGTTTCCACAGCAATTTGAACATCGGTCCACTAAATTTTTGCAACTAATTCATTTTGATGTTTTCGGCCCCGCAAAGTTACCATCTAGCGGGGGGATGATATATATGGCTACGTTTACATATGATTTTTTGAGGTTTACTAAAGTCTACTTCACGAGGGACAAGAGCGACGCCTTCAACCACTTCCAAAACTACAAAACATGGGTGGAGAAACTAGATGGTGTGCCAATTTTAGAACTCAGATCGAACAACGGGGGCGAATATAAGCCAAAAGAGTTTGAAAACTTTATACTTAACGAAGGTATTAGTCATCAGCTAACTATTCCATATTCACCGGAACAAAATGGGGTTTAAGAGAGACTAAATATAACTATCACAGAGAGCTCTAATTCCATGTTTGCAGATAAGGACGTGGATCCGAAATTCTCGGCCGAAGCATTGAATTGTGTTGTTTATATAAATAATAGAATAGGGTCAAGATCGGTAGAGACTACTTCTTAGGAGGTCTAGTCTGGTAGAAAACCACATGTTAGTCATTTCAAAGTCTTTAGTAGCAAATGCTTTATTTTAGATACATCTAAAGACAGATGGAAAATGGAACCGAAAGGATTAACGGGTATTTTGTTGGGGTATGATGATCACTCCAAAGGGTATAGAGTCATTGTATTTGAGAAACAAAAAATAATTGTAGAAAGGAATATTATTGTAAAGGATGAGCTTGACTCGATAGATTTATTTAAAACGACAAAACAACAAAAGCAACAAAAAGTACAAGAATATGTCATTTTAGATAGCAAACAAGAGATTGTCACACAGATGCAAAGGCCTCCGGTGGTGATACTCGTGTCTAAAATTAACCAAGTTCCTCAACAAGTTCAGTTTCAACCCGATGACCAGAATTCAAATCCTAAGGATTCTACACAAAGACAAAAGAAAAATGTGAGGGCTCCGACGATGTCAACCTCAAAATTTGCGTGGGGAAGACGATCCTGTAGCCGGCTGTAAGCAAACTCCCACTTTGCCTACTCGGCGGCCTAAGGGGAGCCTCTGACCATTCTGGAGGCCTTCTAATCACTAGAACGACATCACTGGATCGAGGCAGCTAACGACGAAATGAAGTCGATCATGGAAGCTCAGACATGGGAGCTTGTGGATCTTCCTCCGGACCGAAAAGCTATCGGCAGCAAATGGGTATTCAAGGTGAAGTTAAATCCCGATAACACCATTGAACTATCTAATACTAGGCTTGTGGCAAAGGGGTATAATCAAAAAGAAGTAATTGATTATGAAGAAACATTTTCCCCGGTTGTAAGATTTCCGACAATTAGGATTTTGATGTCCCTAGCTCCTAGAAAAGATATATAAATACATCAGATAGATGCAAAAACGGCCTCTTGCATGGAGAACCCAACGAGACCATTTACATGCAGCAGCTTGAAATGTATGCAGAGCCAGGAAAAGAGCACTTAGTATGCAAATTGTTAAAATTTGTGTACAGTCTAAAACATGCCCCTAGGCAATGGAATCTGAAGCTTGACGAATTCTTAACTAGCCTAGGATTTCAAATGATAAGCTGTGATCATTCTGCTTACGTTCTAAAGGGTGAGGATGGGATAGTGTACATAGCGGTGTATGTAGATGATCTACTATTAATATGCAAATCAATGGCTGAAATAAACTAAATCAAAGTTGCCTTAAATTCACAGTTTGAGATGAAAGACCTCGGTGTGACGAATTCTATTTTGGGTATTCAGTTAGAAAGTGATAGAAATAAGAGATTTATAAAATTTTCTCAAAATTAGGCTATTGGAAACATGCTAGATGAGTATGGAATGCGGGGGGCAAAAGGGTGTGTAACTCCAATGGAGTTTCGACAAAAGTTAGAGCGAGAAGAGACCAAACCGGGTGTTATTGTAAGTGAGTATTTAGAGTTAGGGGAGGATGATCCTATGACACTTATACCTTACAGACAAATAGTGGGAAGTTTAATATATTTCATTAACTGTACCCGTCTAGATATTGCTGCAGCAATTAGGGTACTGAGCAGAAGTCTAGAAAATCCTAGAAAATCTGATTGTGATGCAGCAAGGAGAGTCTTAAGATTTTTGGCAGGAACTAAAGACCTCAAACTCACACTAGGCGGAGGAGAAGTGAAGCTGCAAACATGAAGTGATGCAAGCTATGGGGACATGCCAAGCCGGAAATCCACCACGGGATTCGTTCTGCAAATTGGGAACGGAACTTGCAGGTAGAGCAACACACTTCAAAACGTCACGGCACAATTGACAATGGAGTGTGAAAACATAGCAGCAAGCTTGGTCCTCAAAGAACTTTTATGGGTAAAATCTATGTTTCAAGAATTGGGATACATACAAATTGGATAACAGGTGATCTTGTATGATAACTAATGTTTTTGAAAGCTTTGTCTTCAGTATATAGAACTGTGAGGGAAGCCTAAGAACTTAGAATATTTTTGGTGTAGTTTGAAATGTAATACTTACCTTAAATAGTGTGACAGTAGAATGTTTTCTCAAAGAGTATTAGTATGGTCACATATACACGCGTCGGCTTTTTAGACAGTAAAGGAAATGCGGAATAGACATGGCCACATGTCATCTATCGGACGACTGAATTCTTCGGATCGGGCGGGCGGAAATTAAACTAGACATCTGGGAACACTGATACCAAAAGACAAATATCAAATGTTGATTCGTATCATATTAACGGCGAGAATTCTGAGGGGGACCACAGATGACGAGGAGCTTCGTAAGCGTCCCAGATAGTCGTACAAGTCTACCACAGCAGGTTGGAAGTATTTGAGGTTGTTGACTAAGCAAGCAACATTATGTGTACGACATCAGATTGTAAATACATGAAGAGATTGTTTTGTAGCGTAGCACTTTAGGAAATAGTGTTTCACTATTCACTTTTAGGCTAGTTAGATTTAGGTTTTTGGAAGTACACTAGTGTACCTTGTCGTACTATCGTACAATACTACTATCCTGGGTATTGACATCTGATTTGCTAATAGGTAGTTGATGCTCTCTCAGAGTATAAAGATTAGGACTTGGAAATATTCTTGTATCCAGTTTTGAGATAAAGAAACCAATAGGCAGTTTTTGGGAAACTTGCAAGTCCTGTATCTTATGGTCTACTGGGTCAATTTGGCTGTAACTTTGGGAGTTAACACTATGTATGTTGAGGTTCTTATTTGCTGAGTTTTGTGTTAATTAGATCTGTGAGTCAGGATCTATAATGTGGTAAATTTCAGTAAAAATCGGAAGTGTTAGACTGGTGATTTACAGTGTTTTGTGAGGACTTCTTGAAAAGCTTCTGCTTAAGCTATGTCTACTTCTACCACTACTGCTACAGCTCCACCTGCACCAGTTGTCATAGAACAACAGGTTATAGGCCTGTCCTCAAGAATTCCTATTTTTAACGGCCAGAAGTATGCTTACTGGGCGGATATGGTTGAGACACATTTTGAAAATGCAGGTCTGCTGGACATTCTGGATGGATCACTTGATGAAGCTAATCCAACGTGGGCGAAGAAGAATTCACAGGCTCGAAATACTCTCAAACTCTGCCTTTCGGAAAACATGGTCATGTCGAGGATCAAAATGAAAAAGGCGATCGGTATATGGAAGTCTCTAAAGACTTCTTATGAGAAAGCGAATGTTCAGGAAGAACTCCTGTTGGCTAGAAAAGTATGGGACTACAAATACTCGGGGGGAACAATGGCCGAGTATACCGACAATTTCAGAGCTCTCATTGATGCTCATGCTTGTGCTGGAGGATCTTTTCCTGAATTCCAGCAAGCTGCATTGATAATTAGGGGTCTTCCTAGTAGCATGAAAGATGCATCTGCTGAATTGAAAAAGAATGATAAGTCTAGCTGGACTCTTCAATTAGCTATTAATATTATACTTGAAGAAGAGTCTACGTCAAAGATGCTTAGTGGTGAAAAGAGCGTAGAAGCATTCAACACTGATTTTGACAGGAAAGGACAGTTTAATCAGGGAACAAATCACTTTAATCCGCAAAGGAATCAGTTTAATCAGAATCAAGGTCAGTTTAAACAGTTTAATCAAGGTCATAATAGACTGTCTTTCACTGCTTGTTTTTACTGTTTCAGAAAGAGGTCATGGTTATAGGTACTGTCCTAAACTAAAGAAGGCAAATGAGAGAAGATTATATAGGCCAAGATGGCAACAGAGTCTATTTAACCAAAGTTTTTTTGGTCAGCAGTTACAAAACAACTCCTTATTTTCATCATCTGTCATTGAGGAGGATGAGTCTTTGAGCTTCATTGAGCAGGACGATTCGGAGCTATTTGCAATGGCGGCGGCAATGGAAGGCTCCAAGGACACTGAGTGGATAATGGACACCGGAGCATCAGCACATATGTGCTGGAACAAGTCACTTTTTACCAATCTGAAGTCAACACCTGCAAGAAATATTTACTATGCTTGTGGAATGAGTGTGCAAACATCTGCACAGGGTGATGTCTCATTGCTGGTAGATGTAGGAGGGAAACCAGTAGAAAGAACACTTCATAATGTTTTATTTGTTCCTGATTTCAAAAAGAACCTTTTTTCTACATCTTTGGTTGAGAGTAAAGGTTTTGAGGTCTCCCTTAAAGGAGGTAGGCAGGTTGTGAGCAAGCTAGGCAAAATAGCAGTCACAAGAACTAGAGATGCAAGCAAAATGTACCGTATGGATATGGCTGATTCTAAAGAAAATGATGTTCTCTATTCTTGTGTAAAATCTGAGAATGAATTATGGCATAAAAGACTAGGCCATGTAAACTATGATAGCTTAACAAAAATGGTCAAAGCTGGTAAAATAGAGGGTGTTTCACTAACAAATGAGCCAGTAAAAACATGTGATGGTTGCTCTTTAGGCAAGATTCATAAGTTGCCTTTTCCCCAGCAATCAGATCACAGATCAACAAAAGTCTTACAACTTATTCATTCGGATGTTCTAGGACCAGCACAGGTGCCATCTGCTGGGGGGGTTCGTTTCATGGTTGCTTTTACAGACGATTTCTCTTGGTTCACAAAAGTCTACTTCATGAAAGAAAAGAGTGAAGTGTTCGGCCACTTCAAACATTACAAGGCTTGGGTGGAGAAACTGCATGGAGTTCCGATTCTGGAACTCAGATCGGATAATGGAGGAGAGTATATTTCAAAAGAATTTGAAAACTTTCTGTTAAATGAAGGGATTAGTCGTCAGCTAACAGTTCATTACACTCCTCAGCAAAATGGTGTTTCTGAGAGATTAAACAGGACAATTACAGAATGTGCTAGATCTATGCTAGTTGAAAAGAATATAGATTTGATATTCGGGGCCGAGGCCGCAAATTGTGCAGTCTATATCAAAAATAGGATTGCATCTTGTTCAGTCACTACTACCTCTTTTGAACTATGGACAGGTAGGAAACCAGACGTAAGTCATTTCACGGTATTTGGAAGTAAATGCTTTATTCTTAACACATCCCCAAATACATGGAAAATGGAACCAAAAGGTCTACTAAGTATTCTTATGGGGTATGATGATAATTCAAAGGGTTATAGAGTGTATGTTTTAGAAAAGCAGAAAATAGTAGTGTCTAGGAACATTATTATAAAAGATGAGTCAGAATCAGCAGATTTTTTTTCTATGACAGAAACTCAAGTTGCCGAAAAATCTCAGGACTATGTTATTTTTGACACACAGAAAACAGTGTTCTACCAACCTGTTCAACAACCTCTTGCAGATCCGGTGATTTCGGGAACTCAAGTTCCCCTTCAACAACAAATGGAGCAAGGAGAACAGTTACAGGATCAGTCACAGCCAGCTGCAAGACAGCAAAGAAACGCAAGACTTCCATCGGTCTCCGCCTCAGAATTTCCGGGGGGAAAGAGAACTAGCAGTCGCCTCCAATCAAGTTCCCACTTTGCCTATTCTGCTAACCTAGGAGAACCTCAGACCATCCGGGAGGCTTTCTCTTCACCAGAAAGAACTCACTGGATTGAAGCGGCAAACGATGAAATGAAGTCTATAATGGAAGCCCAAACGTGGGAGCTGGTTAATCTACCTCCGGATCGGAAAGCCATTGGAAGTAAATGGGTTTTTAAAGTAAAATTAAATCCAGATGGCACGATTGAATGATTCAAGGCCAGACTTGTGGCCAAAGGTTACAATCAGAAAGAGGGAATCGACTTTGAGGAAACTTTCTCTCCAGTGGTAAGGTTTCCAACAGTCAAAATCTTACTCAGTTTAGTTGCTTTTGAAAATATGGAAGTCCATCACATGGACGTTAAGACAGCTTTCCTTCATGGAGAGCTAGAAGCAACTATTTATATGCAGCAAACAGAAATATACGTAGAAAAAGGAAAAGAAAATCTAGTATGTAAACTGTAGAAATCCTTGTATGGGCTTAAACAACCCCCCAGACAGTGGAACCTAAAGTTAGATGAGTTCCTCACCAATCTAGGTTTCAAAAGAATCAGTTCAGACTATTCTGTTTATGTTTTACAAGAGGAGGATGGAATACTGTATATTGCTGTTTATGTAAATGATTTGCTTCTAATCAGCAAATCCATGGATGAAATAAATAGGACCAAGAGAGCAATGAAATCAAGGTTTGAGATGAAAGACCTCGGTGAGGCAAAATACATTTTAGGAATACAAGTAGAGAGAGATAGAAGTAAGAGGCGAATCATGTTAAGTCAAAAGGAGGCTATAAGTTCCATGCTTGAAAAGTTTGATATGAAAGAGGCTAAAGGATGTGTCACTCCTATGGAATACAGACAGAAATTAGAGGGAGTTGACTCTGAGTTAGGCATTCTAGTTGATGAGATGCAAGAGTCAGGGGAGGAGGAGTTCATGGCCTCAAAACCATATAGGCAGGTAGTTGGATCTCTTATCTATTTTATGAACTGTACTAGGCCGGATGTGGCAGCAGCGGTTGGAGCGTTGAGTAGGAGTCTTCAAAACCCAAAAAGGGCAGATTGGGAAGCTGCAAAAAGAGTTATGAGGTACTTGGTAGGAACTCGGTATCTTAAACTTGTCCTCGGAGGAGGAGAAGTCAAGCTAAAAACTTGGAGTGATGCGAGTTATAGAGATATGCCCAGCAGGAAATCCACCACTAGATTTGTTCTACAGATTGGAAATGGTACCTGCTGTTGGAGCAGCAAACTTCAGAAGGTCACTACCCAGTCAACTATGGAATCTAAATATATGGCAGCAAGTTCTGCCCTCAAGGAACTCCTGTGGGTGAAAGCACTTTTGCAGGAATTGGGACATATGCAAACTGGTCCTCAAGTCATCTGGTGCGACAACCAGGCAGCAATTGCCATAGCCTTTAACCCAGCCATCACTTTAAGAGCAAACATATTGATATCAGACTGCATTTTGTCCGTGAAAATGTGCTTGCAAAGGTCATTAAAATGTGCTATTTGCCGGATGAAAACATGGTTGCAGATATGCTAACTAAAGCTCTTCCTGCACCTAAATTATAGTTTTGCAGAAATGTTATTGGTCTAATTGAGTAACTAAGACTAAAGCTTTAGGGGAGTGTTGTTTTTGAAAGCTTTGTCTTCAGTATATAGAGCTGTGAGGGAAGCCTAAGTACTTAGAATATTTTTGGTGTAGTTTGAAATGTAATACTTACCTTAAATAGTGTGACAGTAGAATGTTTTCTCAAAGAGTATTAGTACGGTCACATATACACGCGTCGGCTTTTTAGACAGTGCAGGAAATGCGGAAAGGACATGGCCACATGTCATCTATCGGACGACTGAATACGTCGGATCGGGCAGACGGAAATTAACGTAGACATCTGGGAACTTAGAATATTTTTGGTGTAGTTTGAAATGTAATACTTACATAAAATAGTGTGACAGTAGAATGTTTTCTCAAAGAGTATTAGTTCGGTCACATATACACGCGTCGGCTTTTTAGACAGTGTAGGAAATGCGGAATGGACATGGCCACATGTCATCTATCGGACGACTGAATTCGTCGGATCAGGCGGACATAAATTAAACCAGACATCTGGGAACACTGATACCAAAAGACAAATATCAAACGTTGATTCGTATCAAATTAACGGCGAGAATTCTGAGGGGGACCACAGATGACGAGGAGTTTCGTAAGCGTCCCAGATAGTCGTACAAGTTTACCACAGCAGGTTGGAAGTATTTGAGGTTGCTCACTAAGCAAGCAACATTATGTGTACGACATCAGATTATAAATACCTGAAGAGATTGTTTTTGTAGCGTAGCACTTTAGGAAATAGTGTTTCACTATTCACTTTTAGGCTAGTTGGATTTAGGTTTTTGGAAGTACACTAGTGTACCTTGTCGTACTATCGTACAAGTACTACTATTCTGGGTACTGACATCTGATTGGCTAATAGGTGGTAGATGCTCTCTCAAAGTATAAAGATTAGGACTTAGAAATATTCTTGTATCCAGTTTTGAGATAAGGAAACTAAAAGGCAGTTTTTGGGAAACTTGCAGGTCGTGTATCTTATGGTCTACTGGGTAAATTTGGCTGTAACTTTGGGAGTTAACAGTATGTATGTTGAGGTTCTTATGTGCTGAGTTTTGTGTTAATTAGATCTGTGAGTCAGGATCTATAATGTGGTAAATTTCAGTAAAACTCGGAAGTGTTAGACTGGTGATTTACAGTGTTTTGTGAGGACTTCTTGAAAAGCTTCTGCTTAAGCTATGTCTACTTCTACCACTACTGCTGCAGCTCCAACTGCACCTGTTGTCATACAACAACAATAACGAGGTTTCCATTGCCATTGCCTCTAACCCGAGTCACCACTTCAAGAGTAAACACCTGGATGTAAGATTACACTTTGTAAGAGAAAATGTGCTTTCTGGGGTAATTAAATTGTGTTATTTGCTAGATGCAAAGATGATTGAAGATATGCTCACTAAAGCTCTTTCTGCTCCTAAGGTGAAGTATTCTAGGGATGCAGTGGGACTAGGTGACTAATTGATTTCTTGTATTGCTATACTTCCATGCTGCGCTAGTCGTACATTAGGATGCAGTGGGACTAGGTAACTAGCTGATTTGATGTGTTCGTATGCTGCCATACTGCGCTAGTTCAACAACGCAATAGGGCTTCTTCACATACTTGCTGCGCTGATACTATGAGTCTAAAGCTTTAGGGGAGTGTTCATTTTGGAAAGGTTTAAGTCTCATAAATAATTGTGACGGCAAAAAGAGACTAAAATACAACGTAAAGAACACGCGTCGTCACTTAAGGAAAGAACAAGTATATCGGAATGGCACCAACATCCACATATGCCTGTCACACATTGAACGGAACAAAGCAGCTGCGACGCAGATGGGACAAAGCAGCTGCGACGTAGATGGGTCAAATCAGCTGCGACGCAAATGGGACAAAGCAGCTACAGTGATGTAGGATATGATTTGGTACGAGACGATGCAGTTGCGAAGAAGCTACGGTGACATTGAATATGATTCGGAACACGACAATGCAGTTGCGGTTGATATCAATAAGGTCAATGGACGTGATTCATCAAAAGGTCACAAGTGATTTGCTAGCAAGTGTTTTCGCAACATCTAGATGGTCGCATATGGACAATAGTAATTAAGCCGACGGCAAGTAAATGTACAATCACTTGTATTGATCTCTCAGTAATATTGATTGTACAGTGGCAGAATTAGCTTTAGCGTGATTATGAGTACGTAGACCTTAGTGGCAGTTTGGTTCTTGGAAGTATCTCTCAAAAACATTTGTATCGGAGGTACAACAATTTATAATACAGGAGCTAGGAGTATAAACTCACTATGAGTATAAGACTTAGGACTTTGAACAATTGATGTATCTAGACATCCAGACTGTGTAATTTGCAATTTGTTTTTGGGAAATTCTTGAGTTGTATATCTTAGTGTATGTTGGATTAATTCGGCTGAAACTTTGGGAGCTGTTTCTCTTTGTGATATTCTATACTGTTGTATAGTTTGAAGCAGTTTAGATCTTTGTGTCAGATTTAGTGAGCTGTAGAAAACAACTGTTTGGTAGGATTCTTTGTCAGTTGCTGTGAGTGAATTATGTCTACTTCTACTACTACTGCTGCTGCTTCCCCTGCTCTAGTAGTGGTAGAACAACACAGAGAAGGTGATGAAGATTGTTGATATTTGAGTATTTTCTAGGTGTGTATTAGGATAGGAAAAGAGCAGAGGCAGTCTGCCTGTGACTCCCTTATCGAAGCGCCCATACTTGTTGTAGTCACCGAAGGCTGGATAGGGAGACAGAGTCATGGCTAGGTGATGAAGATTGTTGATATTTGAGTATTTTCTAGGTGTGTATTAGGATAGAAAAAGAGAAGAGGCAGTCTGCCTCTGACTCCCTTATCCAAGCCCCCATACTTGTTTTAGTCAGTGAAGGCTCGATAGGGAGACAAAGTCATGGCTGCTTGAGTTCTCCAAGAGAGACAGGTAAATTAAGAAGGTTCATAAAAAGGATTGATTGGTGCTGGGTTTGATCCTGATACCTGCCCCCAGTCAAAGTAGCAGTTAGCTCTAGCCGTTAAGTCTAGAATAATGCTAATATATGTAGGGTTTGACAAATATTTAAATAGTAACACGTAGACTAGTTCGTTTAACGGGAAATAGATATGTAGTACATGAAAACAGTTTTAGGTAGTACGGAGTATGGTTTCGATGTTTTATGAAACGGATATCGCGCACTTGTTTCGACCGCGAAACAAATACCGCGCGTCGAATTTCATCATCTAGGATTATATCCGGTTTTGATCGGACGGCCGCGATAGGCGCCGCGATCACAAAAAAGGTACTTTTGGCGTTTTACGGTCATTGCCACGTCATATGACACGTGGCCTGATACCATTAGATTACGAGAACTCCGGAGATTACAGGAACAAATCTTGATTTGACATGTGTCGACATTTTGGCCATGTTGTACAATGGCCGTACAAAAAGTAGACCGGCACCTGTACTTTTCTGTACGACACAGTAATTTGATTGGTGCCGTACTTCAGTAGATAGAGTTTTAGAGGGGGAATAAGACTTAGGAAATTTTGGGTAGGTAGCTGCCTCTCGCAGAGAGCACCTTGTAAAATTGCAAAATTTGGCCAGCCATAACTATCAATTTACTTGACCATTTTCAGTGATTCTTTTTGCTGCGGACTCATGGGAGTCCATGCTACACAGGGGTGTAGTCGGTCAGAGTTTTTGCCTGCCAAGGTGGCTGCATTTCTAAGGGAAAGTCAAAGTGGGTGAATGTGTCCAAATCTCATATTCTAACTTTGCATTCTGTGGTGGAACTGAGCACACAGAAAGTCTTATTTCACAGGGGTGAAGCTATAATGGGTTTGTGATTGTCAAGGGGTCAGTCATTTGGGTTTATATCAACTTTGAGTCGGCACTATCTAGATAAGCTTCTTTTGGATCTGCTTACTCTGAGGGCGAATGGAGGTCTCAGAGTTTCAAAGATGTGGAAAAATTCAATGTTGAGGGATCCCCTAGGTCCAATATAGGCCTCCTAGCAATTAGATCTTTTGGGTTTTGTCTTAGATAACCGCTCCCCAAAGTAACGTATTGGGCAGACAAAAAATCAAAATCTGGTAGAAGAGACATCTACGGCTTATCGTTCCCCTAGCTCCTCTATGATCTTGACACTGCTGCTCTCGACCTAGCTCCTCTATTACTATCTTTAGGACCCTTGTGATCACGTGATTGTTGCCCATACAAAGCCTTAAGCTCGTTCCTCCCAACGGTTTCATGTAAATATGTTGGTGGAGTCGGGAACTTAAGGTGAGGTTGTCTAGCACGAGTAGCTAGTCCGGTTATAGGAGAGTGAGTGGAAGCAGCCGATTAAGAAAAATAAGAATGTGAAGCTCTCCTAATCGGTGGAAATGGCCGAGAAGCTCTTCTTCACTCGACAGCTCTCCTAATCGGTGGAAATGGCCGAGAAGCTCTTCTTCACTCGACAGATTCGGCTAGAGTGCGGAAATCTTCAGTTGACATCCCAATAGGAGGATTGGACGGAAGAGGAGAAATCAAGAAAGGACTTGGGAGTTTTGGAATATCTTGTCCTCCACCTGTTGGAGAAATCGTTGGCACCGATGGCATCCTTGAATATGCAGAAATTTGGCCAGCCCTCTCGAAGGAAGAGCTAGTTTCACCCATTTCCGTGGTTCCAAACATGTCTCTAAGAGGTGCCCTCCCACCTCCCTTTCTATTCCAACATCCATCTATAATTTTTTTTGACATATTTAAATAAAAATAAACTGAAATCAAAGACAAAAGTGCACTTTATAAAACACAACAACGCAAGGTCTCTCAGTTGTGTCTAACTGCGATCTTTAATATCATCAACCTCGGTGGGCTATGCTAACAATTTTAAACAAAAGAGAGTCAACCATAACCCTAATCTTGGGAATTAACAAATCAAATCAAAATGGAAATAATTTAGACTGCCATAACATTTGTGATAGTGATCTCTACAGATTTAACCATATTGCCTCCTACCCTACTCTATCAAAAGCCAGCCACCACAATGCATAAACATATTACAAAGAATTAAAAACAAAACAAGTAGCATCCAAGCGTCCCCGAAAGAAAACTTGACACACCCAGAAGAGCAAACTGAGGCCACGGAAAAATCCCGTAAAGGTCCTGAAACCCCACGGATCCCTCCTAATCAGGGATCCATCCAACTCCCTCCTTTAGTCTCCCAAGGACTATTGCAATCAGAAAGCCCCAAGTATCCTTTTTGCCAAACAAGACATAAATTGACTAACTGAAAGGCAACTCCAACATGATCTAAAGATGGCAAAAGGGAGGCTGGCAAAATAGCTCTTTTCTGATGAATTCAGGTTTCGGAAGGCGACAGAACTGAGAGACAGTTTTGAGCCTTCATTTCCAAGGCAATATTGAGATCCAACAACCTAAAACACTTAGAACTAATACTTGGAATCAAAAACTGACACAACGGGACTCATTCTAAGTTTAATTACCGAAAACGTCAGGACATTTGAATTATGAATCGTCGGTTGGAAAGCCTGCACTAATTTCCAATCGGCAAAAACAAGCATTACTTCAAAAAGTCAATAATTGACCTATATTATGCAGTTTACAGAAACTGGCATATCTCTCTAAATATATTTCTGATTACTGCAAACTAAATCTTATTGAAAAGGTATTAAAACTTTCTATCTACAAGTATAAAATACAGCGTATTTGAATGATTATTTGAAAAGTTACTGTACATCAAAGTTTCAAAAAATTGCACCAAAAGACTACTTTGACCTAACATATCTTGTAGCTTAATTATCCAAATTAAGCGAAGTAAAGTTCTATCAGCTACGCTACATAGATTTTAATATGGCGTTCGATTACAGAGAAAAAAAATAAATGGTGTACTCAAAATCGTCCCTCAAAAATAACTTTTGGTGCCTTGCCGGTCCGATAATAACTAACTCTCAGGATATTTCACTTTCCTTTACTCCCCCTCCTGGTTTTCAAACCCCTTCTCCCTCCGATGGCATTCGTGTGCTTGGTTGCCCCTTTGGTTCGGATACTTTTGTGACTCAATTCATTCACGATGCTTTATAAACAGATCTAGCCTAAATGGACGACCTTCCTCACTTTCCCAATCCCCAAGTGGTTTTTGCTATGTTAACTAGGTGTTTTCCCCACCGTCCTTCTTACCTTACTCGTACTTCCCCTCCCACCTCGACGTTTGTCTCCTCTCTCTTGGCCTTTGACAATCGCCTCATGGACGTCCTCCACACTCTGTTAGGTCGTGGGGCTTTCGATAACGAGTCTGGGCCCTCAGTCCACATTCAGGCATCCCCCCCCTGTCACTACTAGGGGGTTGGGTCTATTATCGACTGCTCGTGTTGCTCTAACTGCATATTTGGGAAGTTGGTGCCTTATTGCCTATACTCTTGTTTCCCGATTCTTAGCTGGGGACACCCCCGTTCTAGCTACCGTTGTCCCCCGGGTTTTAGACAGTGTGTTCGCCTTCCAGCGGTCTCTATTGGACGTGTCACGTTCTCTTCCTCCCCATGCCCTAATGGATGTGCCGATTTTCTCCACCGTTGTTACATAATCCGTTGAGCTTGTCTACGAATCAATTTCAGATCGGGTTGTCGCCGCCATTAAATCCGAGTTTCTCAAGACACTTCCCTCTGATTCTTCACGTGCCCGTCTTCTCTCTTGTGGTGGACATAGTTCTGGGTCTTGGCTTTTCGCTACACCTATTTTGTCTCCTCTCCGATTGTCCTCTGCTCAGTTCACCACCGCCCTCTTGTTTCGCCTTGGCCTCCCTAATCCTCTTTTACATGACTCTCTTGTTTGTGTTTGTGGTCGTGTCTTGGGGCCCGATGGTGTCCATTTGCTTCGTTGCTCCCATGGGGGAGATTTGATCCAGGCGCACGACAGTATCCGCGACGCCGTTGCGACTATCGCTTCAGAGGGGAGCTTTTCTGTGCGTTGGGAGGTTTCTACTATTATTCCCTCGCGTCGGATCGATATTGTTTTACTCGATGGTGCCAGTGGTATCTTCGGTGATATTGTCTTAGCAAACCCTACTTCAGCGACAGTTGTTGGTCAGGCGGCTTGACATGTTGGGGTGGCCGCTCGTGATGCCGCTAGGGCGAAAGAGCGTGATTATGCCCACCGGGACCCTATGGATGACTTTATTCCGATAGCGGTCGAGATCTTTGGTTGTCTGGGTGTTGCAATAGACGATTTTCTCCATACTTGCGCTCGACGTGCTTTCGAGCGCCGAGGACCTGGGAGCCCACCTCCTTCGGTTCTTACTTCTTTTTATCGTCAACGCATATCTGTGGCTTTAAAACAAATGCAGGCTTCTATTCTCCTCCGATCGGCTGTTGCAGTTATCGATCGTCGCCGTGTTCCGGAATTCCCTCAACGTGCTCCCCCGGGTTGGGGGGACTTACGGGGTTTCTTTTCGTAGATTATTTAATTAAGTTGGGATTGGGGTTGTAGATTTGGGTTTTTCCAGTTGCCGTGCTTTTCACTTTCAGTTTGGGTGCTTTTATTTTCGTTGTTGTTGTTTTCTTTTTGTTTTTGTGTTCCTATCCCTGATGTTAGTTTTTCGGTTTTGGCCATGCCACCCCTTTTGTACCCCGGACTCATATGGTTTACCATCGTGCTCTTTATTTTATCTGGCCCAATTACCTTAAAATTGGACCGAAACCGCATCCAATGCAGTCGTAATAAGGTGGAAATTCCTCCATAGGCAATAAATATAATCATGCATGACAGCTGTCGAGCCATGGCTGTGATGCTTCATGCAAGAAGAATAATATATAAATTTGGCGACCAATATCACTCCGCTTGGAGAATTCCATACGTCGAAATACAATGATTATCTTGACAACATTAGTGCGGACATATAGATGATAAAAACAATAAAAAGAGAGAAAAGTTACCCACCCCGTCCCAATGTGGGGACAGTCGTATTCACTCCTGAATTATTCCCCCCCCCCTTTCTTAGGTCATTGTCCTAAGAAGCCCTCAAAACCGAAGTTCAAACCCCCATTTCACACTCCCCACAAAACCAAGGTCGGCCAAGTTGGTCCCGACCTGCCCAATCCGTAGTTAAGCAAGAAAAATGCCAAGCTCTATTGCATGCTTCACATAATAAAATGGTTTTAGTTTCGTAACCAGAGGCATACAAAGGAGAATTGAAACAAATGGGATGAGAGGGAAAATAATTGAAATGTAATGTTGGCTCGTCCTCGAGCCTTCGAAGGTGGCAAGGAGCCACATTAATTTGATTATCGTTGACTCTCTTGTCGTCAGCCCCTTCCAAAGTTAACACTCCTTTAGGGGAAACCTCAACCACCTTCAAAATAATCAGGCTTGCAGAAATATCCAATGTATCTTTTTGTTACCGCATCCGATAAACAAAATCCCCGACTGAAAACGTCATTTTCGAGGAACATAACAGCCACTCCTACGGTAGGAATACCAAAGTTGATCTCTGTTTTGGGCCGCTTGCATATTGCCCATGGCTATCGGAATCTCTCGATGAAAAACCTGTGCTCGAGCAGTAATAAGCCTCACCACTATCCCTTTTACTATCCATCTCGGGTAAGACAGTGGCTTGGGCAGAGGCAGATCTTGGAAAAATAGGATGCTTGCCAAACAACATAAAAATAAAAATAAAGACTTTGATTGTGAAGAGAAGCATGTTTACTAAACTTGTAGCCCATAGCAATCAAAGGCACCCCTGATCCCAATCCCCCACATCCTCCTCGAGGGCATATTTTCGGAGTGCTCTCCTGACTGTTTGGACACAACGTTCAGCTAACCCATCAGCTTGAGGATGATCTCTACTCCTAAGTTGGTGATCAATCAAGCATTGCTCTATCAAAGTCGAAAAATCCCCAGCAAATTCAGAACCCTGATCAGTTAAAACTTCCGCTGGGGCGCCAAGCTGAACCAGGACTCTTTGTAAAAAGGCGTCGGCTACGGAATTTGACTTTTTCCGAGGTAACACAATGAGCTCAATCCACTTAGAAAATGCTTAATCATCACAAGCACAAAGCGGTTTCCTTGACGACTGGTCGGAAGAGGCCCTAGCAAGTCTAATGACCAACAGTAAAACATTCCCCGATTGCGAAGAGAAAGCAATTCGGTACCACCTTTCTTGTCAAATGCCGATTTTACTTAATCGCAGGTTAGGCATGCTTAAACAACTCGGTTCACTTGTGCTCGAATTCCATGCAACCAATAAGATGCTGTAACCAAAGAAGCGATACGCTTCTCACCAAAATGACCACATTGCTCATGGAGGTTATTAACTAAGGTTTCTCGATCACCAGGTGGTGGAACTACCTCCCTGACGCCATCCGGCCAAACCCTTAAAAGAACCCCCCTATCCCAAGTGTAAGCAGACATCCTCTGCATAACTCTAGCTTTCTGGATCCCCTCTAAATGTGGTAAAATTGACCCTTTGCTCTAGGGATTTCAAGGTGTCTAAATCATCAAAAATGTCAACCCTGACAGCTGATAATGGAGCTTGCCCTTCCACCTCTTCCCCTAATGCAAAAAGTTCCCTCTCTTTTCAAGGAAGCAAAAAAAATGTTGTGGCTGCCATGACCATTCCAACCCCCAAAATCGAATCCTCATCGTACCTTGTTCCTCTCTTTTCTAGGAAGCAAAAAAAATATTGTGGCTGCCATGACCATTCCAACCCCCAAAATCGAATCCTCATCGTACCTTGCTCCTGTTGCATCAACAGTAGATGGATCGGGGTTTTTGCTAAGACCATTTGCATTACCATGGGCCTCACCGGCTCGGTGAATTATCTCAAAATCATACTCTTGCAATATCAAAGCCCATCGAGCAAGTTTCCCTGTAAGCTTACTATTCTCCGTATCCATTTCAAAGGTTGGAGATCGGTGATGAGGGTGAAACGAACGCCATAAAGATATGGTCAAAAGTGTTGGATGGCCTAAACAGCTCCAAGAAACTCCCCATGATAGCTACTGTAAAAGGCCTCCGTCTTGTTGTTGCTCCGACTCGCATAGGCTACCAAGTATTCGTCTCCCAAATCATCAAGCTGAGCTAATACGGCCTGTAATCCTAATCTATTCCAATCAGTGTAAAAAATAAATGGTTGAAAATGGTCCGGCATACGAACAACCAGACTTTCTTGAAGCGCATTCTTCAATAATTGGAATGCCTCTTCTTGCTCTTCCTTCCATTGCCACTCTTGATCTTTCCTTAAAAGTAAATTGAGGGCTTGAGCTCGGCTGCTAAACTTTGGAACAAATTGTCTATAATAGTTAGCTAACCCCAAAAATGTGCGAAGTGAAGCAACATCTGTGGGAGCTGGCAACACATCTAAGGCGGCGACTTTGACCATATGTGGACCTACAGTCCTAGGGGTAACCTCATGTCCCAAATACAAAATTTTATCTACCCCGAATATATCCTTACCTAGATGACACTTTCAGCCTGCCGCTCTTAGAGCATTAATCACCATTTGTAAATGAACGAGGTGATCCTCCAAATTGTTAAAAAAATGATCACGTCGTCAATATAAAAACAAGCACATTGAATCCCTCGTAACGCGTGTAAATCCATAGCTTAACCAATCAAACGGCAACGGGTTTCAAGGGAGAGATTAGGGGCCGCTTTAGTATTCGTGCGAAAACCCATGGCTAGTTCTCGTTCATTGGTATTGGGCACATCCCATTTTTTTGTATTGGTGTCAAAGATCATGCCAGGGGAACCTAGGCAATATGTATGGCTCCGGGGAAACGAAACAAGAGTGGGGAGTGCGCCTCTCGGTTGACCAGATTTGTTGCAGTCAAAAAATAGTTGTTGAGATGTAGACGTGACAAGAATAGTTGTACGACCTTTCTCCAAAATCTGATCGACGATGAGATTTGGCGGACGCTTTTGTAATCCCACGGCGACTTTTAATACTGAAAGAGGAGCAAGATTGGTCCAATATGAGCGAAGACGAAAAGCACGAGACCCCATGTGAGCTGCATCAAACACTAAAAGCTCCCCCAAATATTGACTTGTCTCTTGCCAAACAGTAACTACCCTACTACGTTGATCCGCACCAGGGAAGGAATTTTCTGTTGTTTTTAGAAAGCTTTAGTCCTCTTTATGCCTCAGCTGTGAGAGAGAGCTGTTCAGGACTTAAGCTATTTTTGGTTGAGTTCGGTTCAGTACTTACCGAAATTAGTGTGACAGTGAAGTTGGGAGTTCACGGTTCATTCACACTTGGGACACGTGTCGTCACTTGGGAGAATGCGTGAGTATGTCCTCCGTGGACGTACGGAAATTCGGCAGGACCACTGGACTTCGTAAAGTCAATTCTACGGTGCCAAATCCTCTAATCGGACCGCTGACAGCCGCCGCCAACAAATAGTGACGAGGCGTGACTAGATCATTGTCACTTTACGTTGTCTGAACTTCGGTGTAAATATTTGTGATAGAATGTTAGATGTACGGCTGGAATGCCTCCGTACATCTTAGTGTAGTTTCGGTGTATAAAAGTAGGACTTAGAGAATTTGATTTTTAGGAACAAATGATATGAAAACTGTACACTCAGTTTTATGTAATATCATTTCTACATATCTCACAGATTTGTGAGCGGAATTAATTGAAATTTTGTGTGTGTGTTCCTTTATATGTTAGCTACATTGTGGTAAATTTTCAGGAAGTTTAGAGCGTATTTCTGAAAGTTATAGTCTGTCAAAGTTGCTGTTCAGCCATCGGTATTTGTGGAAGCTTCCTCTCTTGTTTTGTTCTACGATGACTACTGCTGCATCTTCTTCATCTTCAGTGCCAGTAGTTGTGTCAGAACAACATTTTCCAGCAAGTATCCCAACGTCTTATGCTGATGTGGTTGCAAAAGGTTGAGGATAAAAACCATCTGATAGAATAAACGATTCTGAATGTCACTATTTCCCCTTCCATTCCCTACATGAGAATACCTCAACAAGGCCAACCAGCTATCACTAAATCTACCCCTCCCAAATCTCGGTTTTCTTGTGAAGAAATCAAGTCAACATTTTGTGGGAGACGATGATGAGATTGTGAAATGGAAGAAACAGGTAATTGGGTAAAATCGATGAAGCTCTAATACTCGACATTCACTCGCAGTCCGAGCTGAAGATGAAATTTCCACGGCTCAATAACTTCTAATCTGGTGGTCGTTCATTAGTATAGCTTCTAAATCCGTACTGGTGCCAAAAAATAATGAGATTAACGTTAACCCTGCCAGCTTCGGTGTCAAATCAACCACCTCTCGAGGATCTGGCCCTCAACCAAATGTCGAAATTAGGTCCCTCTATTAGATTCTTTAGTCGGACAAGGCAATGTCTTCTCATCTATCAGAACCTTGAACACCTTTTCGTCTGTTTGTGGGATTCCTCCCACTCAGCGGAGATTGGGAATTGCTATATAAGGGGTGCAATGTCGGTGGATGCATTCTCTGATTCCACGGAAAATTTAAAAGAATGAATGGAGGGAGCATTGCTAATATAGACGGAGTAGCAGCCTGCTGCTGCTTCTTGTGAATGGTGACGTCCCCACAAGGTGAGAGTGACAAAAACACGACGAGCAAGCGAAGTGGACAAATCCGGAATGGAGATTTGCTCACTCAAAAAATCTACCATGGCTCCCAACCGTGACCACGTATGGGTCCCCAATAAAACTTCAAACTGATTGCCCTCTACCACAAGAAAGGGGAGCCGAATAGTAATCTTTTAACCTGCATCATTCCCAAATTCGATTTCCATACCCTTCACCATACCAAACACTGGTTGATTACCATTACTAACCGTGCTTAGGCACACGTTACTGGAAAATACTTTTGGGTACAATTGGGTGGCAATTTCTCTAAAGCACTAGTAGAGATAAAGTTAGGAAAGGCCGTAGAATCAACCACGTTTTGGAGGAAACCACCGAAACCATTAATTTTAAAGTGTCCAATAGAGTATCCAATATATGCAATAGCTAAAGAAGAGTAATCCCTATCGGCAATTAGCACCTTCGCCGAGCCACCAAAATTGGAATCAGAAGATGAAATGGGTGCTCCAAAAGCATCTGTGGATGTCACCCTGCTGGTGATTTTAGATCCTTATGCGGAAATGAGTTATTTATCCAAAATTTGGTGAGAGTTAGCCAATGTACGAACTAACTCTATAGAGTGTGGGATGAGAAGATCCACTAACATGGCGGAAGGTTGAGAAGGTGTGATGGGCGGATCCGATGTCGAAGTAGGATGAGAATCCACCTTAGTGGTGAGAGGAGTGGAAGAGTCGTCCGATTTGTCTTCAGTAGTCTCTGGTGAGAAGGAATCAGAGGTTCCATCATTAGAATTGGTTACCTTTGGTGGTGATGGTGGTGGAGAATCGGCTTTAACCCCTAAACCAACTTTCGTCTTCAAAAAAACTTGCAAAAGGGTAAAAGGGCAAAAGGGTAATGTCGGATTGCCTTTTCCTCCATGATCACTGGTCCTTTGTGGTAGCTTGTCTTTCCTTTGATCTTCAGTATTTTTTTGTAATTGTATCCTACTCTCTCTTATGCCAACTTTAAACAAAATCGGATCACCTACAAACAATCCACTCATCCGAGAGTGGTTTGAAATCTCCCATCCTTCCGGATCCTCCTTTGAATGTGAATCTTCCGTCTATAAAGTTGACATTTGGTGAGTTAGGTAAGTCAATCGTGCCTCTTTCTCTAATTTTTTGGCTGACTTTGAAGAAAAAACACCCTTGCTTGCGTTCTCTCTCATCAATGAATCAAGTTTGATTTTGACATCCAACAACTCTTTCTGTAATTTCGTCTCAAGAGGTGTTGGATTTCTGAATTGTGCCCCCCAAACCGGATCGCGTTCGTTCCTCTCCCCTTCGGGTTGAAATGTCCCACGAGAGAGATAAATCTCACAAAAAGTGGAAATACTCATAAATGCTTTCCGGTAGCAGGATTAGTCTTCACATATTTAAAAAATTCTTTTGTAATCCCGTGTTTTTGAAAAAATTGAGCCGCCATATGGCTTTGATGTCCACATGCCTCGCATGTCGTGTTAATAATAGAGAACTTTGCCCGCAAATCATCACGAATGTTCCGATGGTCCAACCGAGGAAGCCTAATTCGACAAATTCTCTAAAATTCCACCTGCTGTGCATATGATGTGTCACCTCTTTTCTCGTTGTGCTTACCTCCACCATCTTTCAACTCCCTCTGATCACCAACTCCACGTGCCACATTCCGAGCATCTTGTTCGGCGTCAATCTTTGCCTTCTTTGCTGCTAACTCAACTGATAAAGGTCTCAGACATTTTTGCCAACCATGTCCAACCTCTCCACAATTGTTACATGAGAATAAGATCTGTTTATCCGCTCCATGAGCGTGCGGATTCGGCTCTGCCAGTCCCTTCCCTTTCATTGCTCTTGATATGGCAGCATTCAATTCAATATTGGTGACAAAAAGAGTGTTCGATCTAGAAAATAATTCCTCTTTACTAACTTTCGTTGTCATGGTCCTCTTTTGAGCTTCCCGATCGGCAAAGTGGTCATGGTATTTCCGAGCAACGGTGGCAAGATCGAAAGCAGTGATAGAAAGGCCATTGAGAGCTTTTTGAGCTGTCCAATTTTCTAAATTTCGGGTCGTTTTCAGGTCAAGGGATTTCGACAACGCGTGTTCAAACTTAGCAATTATCAACGGATTTTTAATATCTTGATGAGTTTGAACACAAAGGTTAGCAAGGCGATTGTACATAGTGAGAGGAGTTTCATCAGGCTTCCCTTTAAATTCATGAAACTCTCTCATGGAAGCCTCATTTCTCTCTGTATACTGAGTCTCCCATATACCTAGTAATGTGGTACAAGGTTGGGAATTCGCCTCCATCCTCGTAGCACCAATAGCGGCATACTCTAATCTCTTCATCTAAGAGTAAGCTAATGTCTCATCATGTAACTTATCATCAAACGTGTACGTGGTTGAAATAGGGTGACAGATGGTTGCCTCGAGATCAGCCATCGCAGAAACATGGGCCTGGTCCAAAGTCGGATCTGAAATCTTGATAGTTAGAGCAGTCAAGCCGGTCTTCCTATTCATAGAATCTGACAAAGCCCCTTCTGCCAATCGATCAACCATCATCGGCAATAACATCCGCTCTAAGTTGGCCGGAAAAACACCTCCTCGGTGCTTGTTAACTTCAGCAGCATAAAAAGACTCCCATTGGAGTTTAAACAAAGAAAAACAAATGCCCGATGCATCCTCAGTAAAAAAACCTCGAGTTACCCCCCATCCAAACCGTCCTCAAAAGGAAATAGAAATCCTCTGTTTTCCGAAGTAGTAGTATTAAATATAAGAGAAATAGGGTTCACCAAAGACTGCACACTCCTCGTCGGTGAAGGAGGATCGGGCGGCTCCGAATGACTATAAGAATCAGGATCCAATGACGAGGATTCTGGAGAAGAAGGTGAAGAAGGGGTGGATGGTGATGAAGGAGTGGAATGAGATGAAATTCATTTATCTATGATGTTACCTCCATCACCTTGCCGGTGTAAATGTTCCTCTTTATCACTAAGTGGAGGATGGGAATGGAAAGAGGTAAATGCGGGGTTGAGGGGTAAGCCTCAGAGAAAGAGAGAGAGAGAGAGAGAGAGAGAAAGAGAGAAAGAGAGAGAGAGAGAGAAAGAGAGAGAGAGAGAGAGGGAGAGAGAGAGAGAGAGAAAAAGAGAGTGGTGAAAAAGTACCAGAAGGAGGAAAGGGAGAGAGTGGAAAGGACAGGATAGGCGAAAAGAGGGAGAGGGAAGGAAAGAGAGGGAAGGGAGCCAAGAAATAGAGGGAGGGAGTGAGAGAGAGAAAAAGTACAGTGATAGTACGAGAGGAGAGTGGGAAGAAAAGAGGTCACATTTCTTCCGCAAATCAGGGTTGCCACTTTATACTGTTTTTGAAACAGACTGTACGGAGACGCCAAAATTTTTGAAACAAAATTTTACGAGGTGTACAAAAACTTTTGAATGTACCCTAAAAAGTAAAAACCCTGAAACTAATGTACGGGTTGTACAATGATGTACGGACGAAATTGATGGTGTGGTTTTTGAGCGGGAATTAGAGCGCGGGAGAATATTCAAAAGTTTCAAGTCACAAAAACATTACAAGTTATGAAACGTATTTTAAATGTCCAGTGTGAACAGTCCGCATGATAAAAAATTGTTTGGAATTATATACTATTTTTTCGCTCGTTTCAAGAAAAATATTAAAAAAGACGTAACGTTACCTACGTTGTGAATGGCTAAAAGTAGGACTTGGTTTTGTCGTTTAGCACATGAGGACATCTGCTACGGTTAAATTTCAAATAAAAACAAAAAAAAGATTTTACGCTATAGAAACAAAACAGTTTTGTTTTACTGTACTGCAAAGATCGTACGAAATTTGGTATTGTACCACTCGGCCCGATTTGGGCCGAAACCGCTTGAGACCGAACGAAGCCGAATTATTTCACCGGTTCAAGATCGCTAATTCGGAACGGATCGTCTTGATCGACTTCAAAAACCGTTTGGTTTGCTCCATCACGCTAAACCCAGTTTGGACCCGTGTACATGTACGAATGTGCACCCTGTTAGCTATTAGTGTTAATATTTTTTTTGCCACTTAAAACATCTTTTCCCCGTACACACTCGTCTAATTTTCACATGGAGACCGCCAATGGGAAGGTGAGAATCTTGGCTTTCAATCGCAGCCGTCAGATCTATAGTCTAACAAGCGTATACGGATAATATACGTTTTAAGAAGAAAAAAAACATTAACATTAAGGGTGACGTTCCATAAGGCGAAAAGTGGCGTAGTTTACAGAAACACGCGACTCTCCGTACCAAATCGTACCGCCTATTTTGTTTTTATACAAAAAACAACATTACAAAGAATCTTTCCGTACTCTGTTGAAAAGAGGTAATTAATAGTTCCCTTCTCTATTTTAGTTATACTTTAAAAAGAGAGAGTGAGGATCAAAGGCACGCCATGGCTGCCGCCATATTTAGAAAGTGGCAGATTTTGAAGTAGATGATATTTTACCAAAATTTGCCTAAGTCCGGATTTGAACCTGCGACATTTGGATTCTCTATAGTCGACGCTTTAATCATTAAGTCGCTACAAAACGATACACGTGACGGATTTGAAAGATATATAAACATAAACAAAACGGCAAATTAACACCAAACTAACGAAAAGGAACAATTCAAGCACGTACGCCAATCTGAACCGTGTAAAAAATGTTTTGATCGAACGGCCACCATTGAAGTCATCACTTGAAGTGAGATTTTAGCGACATCCAGAGATAGCGTCACGCGGTGCCACGTGGCGCCGCATTATTTGATACCGAAGAAAATGGGAGGAAGAACCATGGCTCCCAATTTGAGAGGTGTTACCTTGTAGACTATGTCGTACAATAGACATACAATAAGTACATCGCCCATTATACCTTCTTGTACTTTATAATGTTCCTATTGGTCTAGGGTTTAGTACTAGGTAGTCGTGAGTAGGCAGACCAAGACTTAGTGATATTTAGGTACCTCTCTCTAGGAGAGCTTGTAAATATAAATGTCATTTTTGACCAGCCATAACTCACTACTCAAGGGAGCAAATTCAGAGATACTTTTTGCTAACGATTTAAAGGAGTCTTGTCTTCATTCGGGAGAAGGTGGTAAGAGTTTTTGTCTTTCAGGGTGATAATTATTCTTGCTGAAACACAAAGGGTTCAGGGTTATCCTAGCGGCTTCGTGTGAGCTGCCTACTCAGAGGACCTATGGAGGTCTCACAATTGCAAGTTATAGGCCCACCATCTAAGGTACGCATAGTGAATGGAACTGGCTTCATATACTGGGAAAGTATGATGACAAGAGCTTTATGTAAGAAAAGGTTTTGGGGAATAATGAGTAGACGGGTGAGGCGTCCAGTCAGTCTTGGGATCCCTCCAAGGTTTAGTGGAAGCAGATTCACCAAAGATGCAGATCCATCTCCAACGGAGGAGAAAACGAAGGGGAGGTGGTGGACAAAGGAAAGGAGAAATAGACGATCACACCGATAGCAACCGGTTTGGCATTCATGTCACCAATTCTTAGGAACGAGGAGAATGATACCGATACTTGGGACTACAACAATATGGCGGCAAAGCACTTCATCCTCCGCCGTCTTACTCAAGGGCTTGCATCTCCTCATTTGCAGGTAGAGAGGGCTTCCGATCTTTGGGTGGCTCTCATAGAGATGTACCGAAGTGGTACGATTTAGCAACAGCAGTTGGCTGATCAGAAAATTGACGTATACGTATACAAAGGGGGGGGGAGATGTTGGACTTTTGTAATGAGCTCGCAACACTTTTTATGGAGCTAGAGAGTGTTGGACAGGTTGAAACTGAAAAGATGAAGGTAAATTGCTTGCTTATGAAGTTACCAGATGAGTTCGAGAACATAGTCAACCGTGTGCAAGACTTGCCGGACTCAAGGTGGATATGGAATTCAGTGGTAGGGATGATTATCATTCGGGAAAATACGATTGAGATCCGAAGGGGAAGAAAGAGTGGGCAAGCCTTGGCAGCTGGGACCGATTGAAGGAACAATGATTCTAAGAAACCCGACGAAAATTATGGAGGGGGGGCAGAAAAATCAGACCGAGGAGTTCGGACCAAGGGCTCTCAAGGGTTTGTGCCACTTTTGTAAGAAACTAGAGCACTATATGGCGGAGTGCACTAAGTTAACAGAGTTGCGGTTAAAGGAGGGGCAGACAGGTGGACACCCGAGAGGAAAGAAAAATGCCTTTGTGACACAGGTACACGAGGCGGAATCCGAGGACAAGGACGATGAGCTTCTTTTGGATGAGGAGTTTGAGGCGAAAAACGAGGTCGAAATTCCACGAAAGCAGAACTGTGCTTTTGGTGGATTGAAAGGTGAAGCGTGATGGATTGTAGATTCATGTGCCTCCATGCACATGTGGAAGGATAAACACCTGTTCACTAAGATAAGAAAGATTCCCACCGTAGAGGTATAGTACGGGGATGGAAAGATAGTCACTACTACTCTTGTCGGATCGATAGATCCGAAAGTGTTAGTAGAAGGAAAAACATCCATAGTAACATTCTCCGATGAATTTTTCATTCCGTAGCTGAACAAAAACCTCATCTCTACATCTGTATTAGATGATAAGGGTTTTGATACTAGCACTAGGAAAGTAGTCTTTACTGCTAGTTTTGAGGAGGAAGTTTATTTCACTGCTGAAAAAGGTAGCCAAGGGATGTTTAGGCTGATTTAAAGCAATGAAAAGATAAAACTTTATTATGCTGGTATTCATGATATAATGTTGTGGCATAAGAGGCTTGGGCATGTGAATCTTGATAAGTAAAGAGAGATGAAAAATATGGGAGTAGTGGAAGGGATTCAGTTTGGTGAGAGTGAGAATCTAAGTGATTGTAGCGGATATGCTCAAGGCAAAGCACACAAGTTACCCTTTCCAAAATCAACCATCTATCATGGAGAAACGATTCTAGATTTAGTACACACAGATATTTGGGGACCGGTCAAAGTGCATTCACCCGAGGGGAATAGATTTATGATGACTATCACTGATGATTGGTCTCGGTATTCCAGGGTGTATTTTTTGAAAAATAAGTCAAAGGCTTAGGAATGTTTTAGACAATATAAAATATGGAGGGAAAAACTCCATGAAACCCCAATCAAGAGAGGAAGGAGTGACAATGGTGGGGAGTATACCTCTAACCAATTTGAGGATTTTCTGAAGGAAGTTGGAGTCCAACACCAAAAGACAGTTCCAAAAAACCCGGAACAAAATCAAGTAGCTGAAAGATTAAATAGAACACTAAGTGATAATGCTAGAAGAATGTTGTTGGATCAGAAGATATAAAAAAGGTTTTGGGCCAAAGCAATCAACTATGCTAATTACCTCAAAAATAGAGTTCTTACTTCAGCGGTAAAAGGCCAAACACCTTATGAGAGATAGACCGGACGGAAACGAGATATATCTCACTTAAAGGTTTTCGGCAGTCAAGTATTTAGTCTAGATACAGATCTTTCTAATTAGAAGCTAGATCCTAAAGGAAAACTGGGGTATTTTTTAGGATATGATGAGGATGTAAAATGATATAGAGTTTATGATCTAAAAAGGGAAGATATAATCTAAGTAAAGCGTCTAGTTGTTATGGATGAAGGAAAGTATGTGGATCCTTTCAAGTATACAAAGTCAGTAAAAATCCGATTTGAGTCAGAAAATTCCGATGACTTTGAGCTTCCTAACTATCATGGTTTCATAGAAGATGATATTTTTACAGGTACAAATCAGACCGAGAAGGCCTCGGCCGTGGAAATTCCAGTAACAACTCTACCGGAAGCGGAAGACGTGGTGGAAATTGTTCCAGAATCGAGGGACAGGAGAAACCGAGATTCAGAAAAACGCGTGAACCATCTATTCCGGCCACAGATGTTGAGGGTGAAAAGAGAAGTAGCAAAAGATTGCAAGAAAAACAGGTTAACAACAAGGTAACAAAGCTATCTTATCCGGATGAACCTCAGACTTATGAAGAGGCGATGAATTGTCTAGAAAGGAACCGGTGGAAGACAGCCATCAATGAGGAGATGGCCTCAATTATGGCAGTCGATACTTCGGAGTTGGTGGATTGTCCACCTAATCGGAAATCAATCGGTTGTAAGTGGGTGTTCAAATTAAAACTGAACACAGATAACACCATAGAGCGCTACAAGGCCCGGTTAGTGGCTAAATGATTCACACAGAAAGAGGGAATCAACTACGAGGAAACCTTTGCCGCGGTCGTCAGATTTCCCTTTGTCCGCATACTTCTCAGTTTGGCAACAGCGGAAAACATGGAGGTGCACCAGATGGACATCAAGACATTGTTTTTGCATTGAGAATTTGAAGGGGAGATGTTATGTGACAACCCGAAAGACTTGTGAACAAGGAGAGGAGAGTAAGGTATGTCTGCTGATTAAATCTCTTTATGGTTTGAAATCGGCGGCCTGACAGTGTAATAAGAAGCTTGATGAGTTTCTTACCGGTCAGGGATATATCCAGATCTGTTCAAATCACTCAATCTATGTTTTTGAAGATGACGAAGGTGTTATTTTTATTGCAATTTATGTTGATGATTTGCTTGTTCTAAGTAAATCATAGACAAAATTAATAAACTGAAAACAAATCTTAAGGGGAGATTTGAGATGAAGGATATGGGGGAGGCAAGATTTATTTTGGGAATTCAAGTAGAAAGAGACCGAGAAGAAAAATTATCAGACTAACTCAAAAAGAAACAATAGGGAAGATATTGGAAATGTTTCAGATGGATAAGGATAATAGTTGTACAACTCCAATTGAGTTGAAGAAAGGAAGTGAGGGGAGTGTGGAAGAAGAAGTCATAATCTTAGACGAGGAATTAGGTCTTGAAGAACAGAAGTTCATGCAGACTATTCCTTACAGGCAAGTAGTGGGAAGCCTAATCTGTTTTATGAATTGTACCCAACCCGATTTGGCTGCAACTGTAGGAGTGCTGAGTAGAAGTCTAAATGCTCCCACTAAGAGAGATTGGGAGGCAGCTAAGAGAGTCCTTAGATATTTGATAGGAACTAGAGATCTATGGTTTCATTTGGGTGGAGGGGATACTGACATCACTACTTGGAGTGATGCTAGTTATGGTAATGCTCCGATGAGGAGATGTACTTATGGATATGTATTGTATGTTGGTGATAGGGCTTAATGCAAGAGTAGCGAACAACAAAAGGTTATTACTGAGTCCACCATGGAGGTTGAGTATATGGCCTCTTGCTCTCCTGTAAAAAAAATGATGTGGGTCAAGTCTTTGTTTGGTGAGCTTGGTCACTTTAAGAGTGGTGTACATAAAATATTTTGTGATAATCAAGTAGCAATCGCTGTTGTTCCCAATTCTAAACATCATTTTAAAGCTAAACACATGGATATAAGACTTAGCTTTGTTAGAGAGAAGGTATAAAACAAAATAATCAGTTTAGAGTATAGACCAATAGCAAAATGGTAGCAGACATGTTGACCAAACCTGTGCCTTCCACTAAGATATTTTTCTGTTGGGAGAAGTGTGGTCTAAAATTAAAGAGTGATTAGAAAACAAGGGGGTGTGGAAATTAATGGTTCTTTTAGTATTTTCTAGGTCTAAAATGAATTGTTGAAAAAAGGTAATTAATATTTAACTTCTCTATTTTAGTTATACTTTAAAGGGAGGGAGTGAGGATCAAAGGCACGTCATGGCTGCCGCAATATTTAGAAAGTGGCAGATTTTGAAGTAGATAATATTTTACAAAAATGTTGTCTAAGTACGGATTTGAACCTGCGACATCTGGATTCTCTATAGCCGGGCGCCTTAACCATTAATGCGCTACGAAACGATACACGTGACGGATTTGAAAGATATATAAACATTGACAAAACAGCTAATTAACACCAAACTAACGAAGAGGAACAATTCATGCACGTACGCGAATCTGAACTGTGTAAAATATGTTTTGATCGAACGGCCACAATTGTAGCCGCCACTCGAAGTGTGCTTTTGGCGGCATTCGGAGATAGCGTCACGCGGTGCCATGTGGCGCCGCATTATTTGACATCGCTGAAGATGGGAGGAAGAACCATGGCTCCCAATTTGAGAGGTGTTACCTTGTAGACTATGTTGTACAACAAATGTACAATAAGTATATCGCACAATGTACCTTATTGTACTATAAAGTGTTCCTATTGGTCTAGAGTTTAGTAGTAGGTAGTCGTGAGTAGGCAGACTAAGACTTAGTGATATTTAGGTACCTCTCTCTAGGAGAGCTTGTAAATATAAAGGTCATTTTCGACCAGCCATAACTTACTGCTCACGGAAGAAAATTCGGGGATTCTTTTTGCTAACGACCCAAAGGAGTCTTGCCTTCATTAGGGTGAAGGTGGTCAAAGTTTTTGTTTGTCAGGGTGACAATTATTCTTGTTGAAACACAAAGGGTTCAGGGTTATCCTAGAGGCTTCGTGTGAGCTGCCTACTTTGAGGACCTATGGAGGTCTCAGAGTTGCATGGGTGAGAGTTGCTGCAACCTAATTTCCAAATTTTCTCGTACTTTCTAAGAATCTCCCTTGAAAATCATCCTTGGATCTAGTCGAAGTCTAACTCTCTGATGGTCTGTTTGATTTGGTGATGAAATGGGTGTTGCTTTCATCCTCGTCCTTTTTTGTACCTATGCATCAGATCTAGAAAAAGTATCATCAGTCTCTATAACCTCTTGTGGTCTCTTCTTAGGAAATTGCCCAACCCCCAATGGATCAATTGTTGGCCTGGACGATTCCCCTACTTATCTTTTAATTTTCGTGACCTCTCGAATCCCAACCTTGTCCTTCCCACTCTTTCCTAACTCTGTTGGAACACCCCTCTCTACCCCAATATTCAATTTAGCCTAGATGGCCGACATAACTCGGTAAGGTCAAATCGCTAGTGTCCCACCAAACGCATAATATGAGGGAAAAGTGGATCAATAGGAGGAGGGGTTCGAAGAAGATGCTCAAAACGAGAGGTAATAGGTATTGGAATCATATCAATGTCAAGGATCCTTTCCAAAGCTGCTTCTCCTGGATCACGAGCTAAAACAGACATGTATCGAAAAAGAATGGGGTCTAGTTCCAGATTGTTGGTTGGAGTAAGTACCAATGATGGAATCGGAACTATGTCATCTGTCGGCCCTGTTCAACCTACTCGTAACTCCTCCTCTACTATAGCTCCAATACCTGCCGATTTGTTGGAGAAAAGACTCCAATCTTGTTGTGCAACCACTGGTGCAGCCTCTCGGTCCCTTTCCTCTCCTTCCCTTAAAAGTGATTCTCCATGTGCTCCAATTTTTCCCTCTACCTCAAGTAACTTTGAAATCTAGACAGGTAACTTAGGTTACTTATCTTCTACGACTAATTCCGAAACTACCCCCTCCTTGCTTTTGATTTCCCCCTCCCCACGTAGGTGAGAGAAAATCAGCAATTATCCCCTCTTTCGACGAAACCCTGCCAAAATTAGGAGAAGATGATGAAGATGTGGGAAAAATCAATGTTGAGGGATCCTCTAGGTCTAATATGAGACTCCTAGCTGTTAGATCTCTCGTGTTTTGTCTTCCATAACGGCTCCTTGCAAATCTGTGTTCCCCATTGAAATATAAAAATCAGGAAGCCTTTAGATATTCTTTGACTAAGCCTTCTTCAGCTAGGATCACAAACACCCAACTAGGCAAACAAGCAATCTGACTACAACCCTGTGCATTGTGGACTCCCTTGAGTCCGCAGAAAAAGAAATCACTGAAAAAGCCTAATCTGGCGATTAAAACTCAAGTGGCAAAGATGCGAATATGTATACAAGTTCATTGGGAGAGAGGCAAGTACCTTTTAAATTTCCTATGTCCTACACCCCTCTTACAACCCCTATCTACTGATGTGCAAATCGATCGAACAAATGGAAAGTACCCAAAGGTACAGTGACCGGTGTACTTTCTGTACGTTTGTGTACGACTCGGCCATTGAGTGGACGCATGTCTCCTCCGGACTGGCCCTCGTGCTCTCACGGATTCCCACTTCCCAATGTTATCCTGCCACGTGGGGCCAAGTCATGTCACGGCCGAAAAACCGCCAAAGCGGCCATTCTGCGATCTCGGCGATGATGCGTGCCTTCGGATTCAAAACGGCTTTGAATGCCAACCGTTGAAAATTGATGTACGGTAAATTTGTTTCGTGCGATTTTATGTTCGCACAGTAATCCAATTTTTTTCTATGTTATTTATCCGTAATTCAGTTAGTCCGATTATTGAACTTTAACATATTTAAATTCTAATCACACCCTATGTACTCTAACGGACTTCATCAACAGACCGGCTAAGGCTGACAGTTACGCCTCGCTTTGTCGGTCGGAGGTTCGAGTCCTGACGGACTCAACCTTTTGTAAAAATTGACTTATGTCACTTCTTTTGACCTGGCAAAGGAGCCAAGGCTGCCATGGCTCCACCACCCTCTCTTTCGTTCAGTGACTACAACAAGTATGGGCAATAGAGAGAGGAGGTGGAGGCAAACTGCCTGCGCTTTTTTTTTCTGTTTTCACTAACCTATTCAGACCTAAAAAATACTTCATAAATCTAGCAATTTCAACACTCCCCAAAGTAACGGATTTAGCAGACGAAAATCAAAATGTGGGAGAGGAGACATCTTCGGCTTTTCCTTCCTTTGTCTCCTCCATGATTTTGACACGTCTGCTCTCGACCTAGCTCCTCTATGACTATCTTTAGGACCCTTGTGATCACATGATTGTTTCCCATACAAAGCCTTAAGCTCGTTCCTCACAACGGTTTAATGTAAATCTGGTGGTGGGATCAGGAACTTAAGGTGAGGTTGCCTAGCACGAGTAGCTGGTCCAATTATAGGAGAGTGAGTAGAAAGCAGCCGAATAAAAAGAAAGAGAATGTGAAGCCTTTCTAATTGGTGGAAATGGCCGAGAAGCTCGTCTTCGCTCAACAGATTTGGCTAGAATGGGGAAATCTTCAGTGGACATCCCAATAGGAGGAGTGGACTTAAGAGGAGAAATTGGGGAACGACTTGGGAAATTTGGAATGTCTGGTCCTCCACCTGTATGAGAAACTGATGGCACCGATGGCATCCCCGAACCGATGGCATCCTCAAATCTGTAGAAATTTGGCAAGCCCCTCCGAGAGGAAGAGCTAGTTTCACCCATTTCCGGGGTTCCAAACATGTCTCTACGAGGTGCATCCCCACCTCCCCTTATATTCCAACATTCATCTATAATATTTTTTGACATTTTTAAATAAAAATAAACAGAAATCAAAGAAACAAATGCACCATATAAAACACTACAATGCACGGTCTCTCAGTTCTATCTAACCGTGAGCTTTAATATCATCAAGCTCGATGGGCTATGCTAACAACTTTAAACAAAATTGAGTCAACCATAACCATAATCTTGGGAATTAACAAATCAAATCAAAATTGAAGTAATTTAGACTGCCATAACATTTATGACACTGATCTTTGCAGATTTAACCATATTGCTTCATACCCTACTCTATCAGAAGCCATTCACCACAATACATAAAGATATTACAAAGAATTAAAAACAAAACAAGAATATCCAAGCGTCCCCGAATGCAAACTTAATAAGGGTTTTGACCCACCCAAAGGAGCAAACTAAGGCCACGAAAAACTCTCGTGATCAGAATCCAAAGGTCCCGAAACACCACGGATCCCTCCCAATCAGGGATCCATCCAACTCCCTCCTTTAGCCTCCCAAAGACTATTGCAATCAAAAAGCCCCAAGTATCCTTGTTGCCAAACAAGACACAAATTGACTAACTGGAAGGCAACTCTAACATGATCTAAAGATGGCAAAAGGGAGGCTGGCAAAATAGCTCTTTTCTGATGAATTCAGGTTTCGGAAGGCGACAACTGAGAGACGGTTTTGAGCTTTCATTTCAAAGGCACTATTGAGTTCCAACAACCTCAAACACTTAGAACTAATACTTGGCATCAAAAACTGACACTACGGGACTCATTCTAAGTTTAATTACCGAAAACGTCAGGACATTTGAATTATGAACCGTCGGTTGGACAGCCTGCACCAATTTCCAATCGGCAAAAACAATCATTACTTCAAAAAGTCAATAATTGACCTATATTATGCAGTTTACAGAAACTCCCATATCTTTGTTAATATCTATTAGATTACTCCAAACTAGATCTTATTTAAAAGGTATTAAATCTTTCTATCTACCAATATAAAACAGAGCGTATTTGAGTGATTCTTTGAAAAGTTACTGTACATCAAAGTTTCCAAAAATTGCACCAAAATACTACTTTAACCTAACATATCTTGTTGCTTAATTATCCAAATTAAGTGAAGTAAAGTTCTATCAGCTACGCTACATACATTTTAATATGACATTTGATTATAGAGCAAAACAATAAATGTTGTACTCAAAATCGTCCCTCAAAAATAGCTTTTGGTGCCTTGCCGGCCCAATAATTTCTAACTCCAAAATTGGTCCGAAACCGCATCCAATGAAGTCGTAATAAGGTGGAAATTTCTCCATAAGCAATAAATATAATCTTGCATGACATACATTCCTAATGTCTAAAATGTGAAAAGATTGGGGGTTTTGACATAAATTTCCTTGTCGAATGTTTTCGTACTTGAATATTCTTCCAAGGAATGTGGTGACCATGGTATATACCATTTTCTTTTATTGTTTTTCTATCTGTTTTGTCTTGTTTTTGTGTTTGCACACACCGCAGTGCAACACTTTTTGTATCCAAAATCATGTGGCAGACCTAAGTCTCAAAAAAAAAATCTACAACATTTTAATGGGAGAACATACGTTTGGAAATTGTTAATCGTGGAGTAAAATATTTAATCAAATCTGTTCAATAATGATCTGTTCTATCCAGACAAAAATTAATCCAAATTGATCGCTTCCTATCCGATATCATGGAGTAAAATATTTAAACAAATATGTTCAATAATGATCTGTTCTATCTAGACAAAAATTAATCCAAATTGATCACTTCCTATCCGATAGACTATGGACAGACTTTTAATGGGGTGCATATTAAAAACTGTTTAACTTTTGTCAACAAGACTATTGATTCTTTAATCCCAAACTTGTAAAAATCTGCAGCATGTTCACGATGAAAATTCATCCTAACATCGAAACTTATAGGTATCGGTGTCGGCGAAGGTTTTCGTACGATTTAGCAAGACAAAAAATATGTCGTCGTTTCACAAAAGTTATGACAGGGCGATAACCATGTTTACCAGATTTGACGGAACGGCCGGGTGCGAAAAAAGACGAGCGGGTCGACGAATTTATTTCAGTGGACGGTTATGATTGTCACAGAGAACATTGTGCGGCCACTATGTCACCGCTAATCTCTCCCGGTAGGAACCTGGATGTCGGTGCAATACTACCATGATGCAGCAAATCTGTTGTAAGTGGTTGAAAGGAGGAAATGAGGGAGAGGGGAGAATGAGAGGAAGAGGGAAATAGAGAGAGGTAAAAGAAAACAGTGAGTGTAGCTTCTTTTCCCCCTCCTTTTCCTTCTTCATCTCTCTCCACCTCTCCCTCATTAGGGCGTTTAGGAGGTGAAACAAAATAGAGACATTGAAAGGAGAGAAGGGTGCCCCTCTCACTCTCCTCACGGACATAGAGAGGAAGAAGGAAGCTTTTCTTAGCGCCCAAGCTCTTGTTTATTTGTGGTCCCACGGTTTGCTTGGCATATCATTTGGACGGCCGTGTCAATTGTTGTTTTCGTATTAACAGTTGATGTCCACAATCCCGTTGAAAACTCTAACCGGTTGCCTTCATTTTTTCACTACTCAAAACAAGTCA
The DNA here is from genome assembly GCA_037447655.1 of Zygnema cylindricum. Classification (NCBI taxonomy): domain Eukaryota; kingdom Viridiplantae; phylum Streptophyta; class Zygnematophyceae; order Zygnematales; family Zygnemataceae; genus Zygnema; species Zygnema cylindricum. Next base: position 6,707 of record JBBHKE010000240.1, on the reverse strand, counting down.
ATGAAACCAGTCGTCAAATCCTAACACGATTGTTCCAAAGTGGTACTATTGTGCACGCATATAGTACATACAATACAGTATTATTCAGGCTGACACAAGCGCTTGAGAGCTACCAAAATGACGCATACGCTTCTCATTTTCCTTGAGAGTTCCCAACATAAAGTTTCCTCAACTTAAGCAAACCTACTCCATACGTTTGTGCGCTATAACTATATGCATTAAATTGCATATTATGTATTGTATTCCACCACGCGTCCTTACGTCGGTACACAGGTTCAAACCACATTTGGGATGATCATGGCGCTCAAATAGTTTGAATTTAACCAATCAGGTTGAGACCGTTTGTGAATTTGCAAAATCAGAGAGACCAAACGACCATCTTAGTTCAGTTCTAACTTGTTAGCTTGGAAAGCTTCCCCTTGCAGATAGCAGTTAGTTCGGTTCAGTTTTATTCAATTCCGGTCACTTCAGTTTGGTTTCGTTCAGCTCCCTTTTAGATCAAATAGAACCAAACTTTTTTAAATCATGGTTTGAAAAATATGATCAAAGGCACACTTAAACCACTTCTTTACAAAATCAAAAACAAGTTGCGGCCAAACTTGTTTCTTTTTTAGTTAAACAATCTTTTTGGCAAGATGGTTTCCCATATTTGTTAAGAGTTTCAATTGGCAAGGGTCAGTGACCTTACAATGTACTTGGTTCAGTCTTATCAGCAAAACATAGTTTGAGATGTACGAGTGTACGACACTCTCAATGTACGGTTATAAATCTTGTAAGGTCGTCTAGTGTCAATGTATGCCAATAATCAATGTCCAGTAACCACTTAGATGGTTAACATAGCCGAATCGTGAGGCACGAAAATTGTTTGCATAGCTATAGAAAAACATTACCATACAAAAAACTCAACTCGTCATTGTATGAACAACTTATATGCTAAAATATCCCATAAAATTTCAAATTAGGAACTGTGTTCGACTGTGCTTTCCTTAGATAATGGCAGTATCTTAAGACCACGACGAGGCATTTTTTTTATGGAAGTTTGGTAGCTAGGCATTTGGGCTCTCAAAAACAGTTAGATAAGAATAGATGTCGGCTAATTTGAGATCAACCAAACCGTACATAACAGGTGGGAATTGTAATCAAACATCTAATGTAAAAAGACATGATGTCAAACACCATTAGATCAAAACAGCAGTCAAAACCACACACAAAACAGTTGCATTCTTTGGAACAACCAACAAAGTGGCGAGACAAAAGTACAAATGCAACAGACGACAATGCGATTCAATACCATGCACAGCAAGGCTTGCTGTTGCAACCACTGAAGCATGAAACTCTGACATTGTCAAAGTGAGATCATTAGTTGATCAGAGGCATCGATTCTTCACATTGTGACATATCTCAACAATGAGAGGAGATAGTGCAGCAGATTCGTTTACAAGAGCTCTGCAAAATTTTGGTTGGAGCGAACAACCGTAGCTCACCCTTGACAATCACCACATTGCTAAAAGTGCTTTGTAAGTTTACGATGCCTTGCAGGTGCAGGCTCGTGTCAAAATAGTTGTTGATCGTTTAGAGGGTACGTGAGTGGATTGGGTCCAATCGAACCTACTTGTATTTAGCATCTGCATTGTCTACGCTTTCCATGCTTGCCACCTAGCCGTGAGCGGCCTTCTGTTTTCTTGTTGTATGTTTGGCGTGGAATTTTCTAGTTAGATCTGGCCGTTGGTGACCTTGGATAGAACTATTTTCAGCCTGTGAAGCTTTATATCTGCACCTTCGGGTGTTTGTTTAGCAATTTTCTACCTTTATAGATCTGGTCCTTCGGCCTTACCCACTCGTTTGTAAGTAGAGGTTTCGGTAAAAGCGGCTTTTTGACTAGATCTAGCCATCGTGGCCTTGTTAGAGACTTTTTGAGATTATTGCCTACGTCTGTGGTATGGTTTGGCATTTGCTGCACCTCGTATAGGGCGTATCCATTAGCGGATTAATTTTTTATCTCAGTCATTTTTATACCCACTGATTCGGATAATCTTGACTACTCATACGGATCTACACGTAGAGGTGAAACTTTGCGTTTAATAAATTTCGATTAATGGAATTTATCAAATTTGGTTCCTTTGACGTTAAGACCTTTAATTGAATCTAGAGCGTCCTCTACACGTTCAGATTTAACCACCGTGTCATCTTTGTCATCCATTCTATCCACGCTATCTGTAGAACAGACTGATAACGAAAGGGAACCCGATTCAAATTTCATCTCTTTTTGGTCTCCGTTAGTACCGATTCAGGCTTTGAATTCGGCTGTCATGCCGCATCACGTCGGTTGCCTGCGCGCAAGATATCATGCCCGCACGCGAGATATTCGGTGTGCGCGCACGATATAATACACGCACGCGCAGTATTTTGCATGCACGCGCAGTATTTCTCACGCACGCGCAATATTTCTCACGCACGCGCGGTATTCTGCACGCACGCGCGGTATTTTGTATGCACGTGCAGTTTAAGGCACGCGCGCGCGGTTTTATGCATGGAAGCACGATTTTGGCACGCGCGCATGATTTTCGTTTGCACGTACAATTTAATTCCGATTCATATTTTCAGTTTTTCTTTGAAAGGTACTAATTTCGTGCGATATGTTTATTTCGTGCGTAGGTACACGATTTTCAAAGTTGGATGCGAAACATCGTTTGGGCGACGTGACGCTATTTCGAGTATTTCGTGCGGTATGCTTCGATTCGTGCGTATGCACGCGATTTCGAAGTATGTACGCGGAGTATCTTTTGGAGGCGCATCGCGATTTCCGGGCGACACTTCGATACACTATCTCTTTATTTAAGTCGCGAACCCATGTAGGTTCGCGCGCACATGTAGTTAGGGAGGGTTTTTACCCACGGTCAGTGGATTTTGTAAGGCGTACGGCAGACGATGTTGGCCGCCTATTGGCCAACATCTTTAGTAGTTTCATGCATATAAAGTAGACTAGACGTAGGCTAATTTTGCTTTGGCCTAGTGTAGCTCTTACTTAGCCTAATTCTCAGACTTAGAGAATTTAGCTTTTGGACAAGAATTTTCTCTTGGCAGCGGAGCATTTTCTCTTGCTCTCTCTCTCACCGATTGCCCACGTGTCTTTCTTCTCCTTGCTAGCTAGCTGTAGAGGCTAGATAGGTTAAGAATATTTCCCCTTTTATTTCTGCCCACGTTTTTAATCCACACGGCCTAAGGCCACGTCCGGAAGGTTTCCCTCCAAACTTGGTCTTTTGGTGGAAGTGTGGAATTGGAGATCGTGGGGGAGCACATCTGTACCTTGCTGTGCCTTCTTCGGGCAGCTTGACGGTTTGGTTGTGTATTGTGTCTTGTTTGTATTTCGGTTGGCTTGAAAGGAGTGTATTTTTGATCGGATTTGGATATTCCCTTGTTTCGGTTGGAATATTTCTTGCTTTGCTGTCGTAACGGGATAACTCTTGTATGGAATGTGATAAAGACCTGAGAGCCTAGTGGCTACCTCCTGGCTTAGCATTCTTGTCCAAAAGCTAAATTTTTCAAAATCACATTTTCTAAAAGTCTATTTTTTTTAAAATAAATTACTAAAAATATAAACTTTATTTCATAAAAAAAATATTACTTTTCAAATTCAGTTGTTTTTGTCTTCCCATTTTCCTGCCTATTTACCTTTCATTTTCAGTTTTACTTCTCAGTTTTGTGTGATAAAATAAAGCTAAAGGAAAAAAATATAAATATTACATTATTTTCAATATAAAATCTATCTTTTCATTTCTAGATTTTCTTCCACCTTTTATTTGAGTTGGTTTTTTTTCCTTTTGATCTAGCTTTATTTTTCTACAAGCTCCATTCTATTTTCTCTCTATTTTGCTTTCGCTTTCAGTTTTGCTTTGGGAAAATATATTATAAATATAATTTAATTTATAAAAAAAAAGAAAAACATTTTGTTTTGGTTTTTTGTTTTCTTATTTCTTGCTTTCAATTCTTGTCTTCTATCTTGCTTCCACTCTATTTCTGGTCTGCAGATTTAGGTCTGATTTTGTGTCAGATTTTTAGGGTTAATCTGCGGAATTAGGGTTTGGCCGCAGATTTAGGGTTTGGGCCGCAGATTTAGGGTTTGGGCGGATTTAGGGTTTATTTTTTGGAATTCTTAACCCTAGGTCAGCATATTACCATCCCTTGGTCGCAGATTTTTGATTTTTGCAGCGTGGTATTAGGGTTTGGGAAACCTTTTTGCCCAATTTTACCGTACTTTGTGTTTTATTTTGAACTTTTCTCAATATTTCTTATCTTTCTTTCCTTTAGTGCAACTTCCTTTGCTGGCTAGTTGATGTTTGGTTTGTGGTGGATTTGATATTCTCTTTTTTTATCCTTTGCCAAATTTAATCATTCATAAAACCTAGCAAAGTAAAAATATATATTCATATATATTAGATTTGCACGAATTATAACATATAATTATCATTGCTTTATAGTTGGGTATACCGTGGCATAGCGCTGATACGCATACCCTAGCAGGATACTAATTGCCTGGGTGTTTAGTGGTGGTCCTCGGTACGATTATTCGGAACCGAGGCGGATCACGTTCCTGAGGACTCTGCAAAATCCGACTTGTTTCAACCAAGTCCGGTTCACTTTTAATACTCACCAGAGTATTAAAGGTGTTTGTAAGTATTCCGATGCCTTTTGGGTGCAGGAGCGTTACGATATAGTGTCGACACTCGTGTAGGGGATCGGTGTGGATTGGTTCTATTACGAACCTTTCTTTTTGAGTATTTGTATTTTCTTTGCTTTCCTTGCATGCTATCTAGCCGTGAGTGGCCTTGAGTTTCCCTGTGACTATCTGGATTGGATTTTCATTCATAGATCTTACCGTTGGTGGCACTATTTAGACAATTTTCTCTCAATGTCACTGTAGATCTGTACCGAAAAGTGCTTGGATATTTCTCTGTTTGTTTTTATAGATCTGGCCCTTCGGCCTTGCCCCATTGTTTGCAGGGTAGAGGTTTTGGTATTCCGACTTTTTGCTAGATTTGACCAACGGGTCTTGATAGAGACTTCGTGTGTTCACTTGTCTTGTGTGGTTTGGCCTTCCATTTGACGCACCTCGATTAGGCCGTTCCGTGCTCTCATAGTCGTAATCGATGGTTCTCTCTTCGTCTTTGCCCACGGATTGCGATAACTTACGTTATCAATCCGGATCTACCCGCAGCGGGACAGTTTTCCGTCCACTGCAATTAGATCTTTCCAGTTTCTCCGAGTCTACAGACGCACCATTTTTGGTTGTGGTCCTTGAATCTCCGTCAGTAGTGTCGGTATTGACCACACTCTCCTCATTATCATCGGTTTCCTCTAGGTCAAACCTGGAAAGAACCGAATAAGACTTTTCAAAGGAAATTTTTTCCTATCCTCTCACATTTCAATTTCCGGTTAATCCAAATTTGGAACCACCAACGCATTCTTCCTTTGACGAGATGGTTTCCTCTTCAAAGGGGGGCATGGGGAAGATGGAATTTTGTTTTTCATGAATGAAAGACACCATGTCGCTTTCCCATTTTCGTATGCTTTATGATACCGAAATGCATGACTTGGCATTTCGTTATCAAGACCGCTTTTACCTTAGGGTCGCTTTCTCTCTCCTCGGTCGATACCTTCGCGACTCAGCTCTCACTTTATACACACGGAAGTATGAGAGTATCTGTCAAATGACAGAGCACTCTCCACCCTTTGCACGACTTCCAGCCGTTTCCAACCAGGTAGAAATTCCCTACCAGGCGGTTATTCCAGCAATATTGGACGTTAACGGGGATGAGCTATATCCATCCATCTCCGAGATTCCTCAGCAGTATGCTCTGGTTGCCCGTGTGTAAGTTCCAGCTAGACCGGGAGGATTAATTCTTTTACGTGACCCGCTATCGGTCATGTTCGATCTTCTCCAAGAAGAATATCGGATGCAAAATCCAGATCACGTTAAAGAGTTGATGAACTTCAAACGTAGGTTGGGTGAGCCTGCCCTTACTTTACGAGCTATAATGGAAACCCTTCGAGAAGCATAACCAGACCTTATGTCCCATGCAGAGGCTGTCCAAAAATTCGTGAAACAGTTTCCTCCTTAATGGAAAATATTCATTCAGACTCATCTCAGTCTAACATACGGGCTGAAATTTACCTTTGAACAAGCAGCTGAATATGCGGTTAGGTGTGAGATTTTATCGTCGTGGTGGGATGCTCATGACAATTTCGAATCTCAAGGAAACCAATTTGACCAATCCCCACCACCTCCGAGGAACCCGTGGCCTTCTAATAGGCCTCCAAAGAAGCCAGCCATGGGAAATCCGCCACTTAATTCCGGAGACCGATTGTGTTTCCGATGTGGAAAAACGGGGCACGATGCCCGCATGTGCCCGGATAAGTCAGCCACATGCACCCATTGCAACCAGAAGGGACATTATGTCCACCGTTGCCATGTTAAGGACCCTAATTTCTCATATCAAAATCAGATTCAGAACGATGGAATTCCTGCCTGTTTTGCCACGGAGACCGAAAAGAGGCGACTTCGCCTAAGGTCTCTCAACGAGAGAGGGAAAAGGCCGAGTTACAAGTCATGTTGGCCGCCATAATGAAGGAGCAATTTGCTCCCATCATGGCTGAAATGAAACCCAGTTCATGGGGATGGCAAAGACAGTCGTCCACATGCCATCGTT
>JBBHKE010000239.1:0-33546 GCA_037447655.1 Zygnema cylindricum | reverse complement strand
CCCCTCTCTCCTTCCTGTATATGCATACATAAAAATTGTCATTTACACATTATTGAGGAAGCATTTCCACATTGATTTGCGGCCCTTTTTGACGAAAAAAATTTGACACCATTTACATTTCCCACTTTTATTTTTTTATAAGTTGTTATTTATTCTTATTAAATTTAATAACACTATTTTCGGTCTTAAGTTTTTTTGAGCCGAAATCAAAAATTAATGTTGCCAAAAACTCTTGTTTTTTCTAAGGAAGTGAAATACTATATGTCATGTCTCTTTGCACTAAATTAGTATTACACATTCTAATTTCTCATTTTAATAACTAGGGGAAGTGTTGCGTATTAAATGTACCGCTATTAGCATTGATGTTTTTTTTTTGGAAATCAAAATGTATTATTTTTTTCGTGCACATGTACGGATTTCATTCAAAGACCGGCAAATCACAAGTTAGGATGAGGATCTTATCTTTCCATTGCAACCGTCCGATTTGTGTTCTGAAAAATATTTGTATTCTGATTATATTCGTATTCTTTATTCGCAAACTGACAAAATAGTCATTATCTGAAAAATACCTTAAAAAGAATAAAATTCCGTGGGACATAAACCCCATTTGTTCCCCATACTCGACAGAATGATTGTATATTTCTAGGTTAAAGAAAAAAGAATACAAAAGCAGAAAAACAAAATTAAAAAAAAAAAACGTTTTTTGGTTTGTCAAAACAATAGCTATCTATTACACGTTATATGCCAAATGACAAAAATAAAAAAGTCAAAAAATCAAAATGTCAAAAAGTTTCTCAGCAATTACCAAATAGAAGTGACTACCATGTACGGACAAAAATATAAATTAAAGGCAAAAAAAAAATGAAACATTCAACGCTAAAATCGTCAAAAAATTGGTCTCGAAAAGCCATTTAATTGTGCATATAGCATAAATAATAATAATAACAATCATAATAAAAAAGAATCACACATTGCTCGATGTAATAAGGACAAATACAAGTTTATTGGCAAATAGGGTCGTAAATCGAATTAATTTTTACCATTTTTGGCAATTTTTATCGTACAAATTTTGCTATTTACAAGAAATAAAATGTAATTTTTACTGAAGTTAAAAGGATTCAAAGAAAATTTCACCTTTTGAATCAACTTTTTCGCATAATTAATATATCGGAAATCAATAGCTAACTGAAGAAAAAACTAGGAAAGGAAATACAAAAAAAACAAAAAAAAAGGTGGAACACTTCGATAGCTTTTTTACCAATCCCAAAACACCATCCTCTAATTTTACACTCATTTTACCACTCCTTTTGCATGCAATTTGATTGGCACTCCCTCCTCTCTCTCTCCCCCCCTCTCTCGCCCTCTCTCTCTCACACCATCTCTCTCCCTCTCACTCTCTTCTACTCTCTCGCTCTCACTCTCACTCCCTCTCGCTCTCTCTCTCTCTCTCACTCTCTCTCCATTTCTCTCAATCTATCTCTCTCTCATATCTTTCTCTCTTCACCTAGGAGACGGTTCCCAATTCGATGGGAAAAATGATTCTCGAGAGGTTTCCTTCAAAGAAACGGAAAAAATTGAAGTTCCAATAGTAGATGGGTCCGAGACCACAGTACTAGTATTATTATTATTGTTATCATTATGAACTTGAGTCATAAAAGCCCCAATTTCTCGTAAAAGCCATTCTTGTTCCAATTTTACCAAACATTCTCCAAACATATTCGTGGCGCCCGGCTCCACTATTTCACATACGGTCGAGGCACTCTTTTTTAAAAAGAAAAGGAAAGAAAAAAAAAAAAACAATTGAAGGGGCAATTCACTCGCCATAAAAGAAATCCTAAAAACCAAGAAAAAAGTCATTTGAAAACCCTAAGAAATCCGGTACTAAAAAGGTACTAAGTAGTTTTGATCAATAGGATGAGATCGAATTTAGTGACTCAAGGCTTTTTATTTGATGACATAAGAAAATATTATTATCGACCATTTGCTGTTAAATAAAAATACCGCTATTTTGCACAGGTAATAACAATTTAATACACTACCACATATTTTACCCCTTTATTTTACACCTTTATTTTACACCTTGAAAGTCAAAAAAAAAAAAAAACTTAGGGAAATTTTCAAGTTATTCCCGGAAAATCTCACCTCACTTACGCGATTTTCGTCATCTACTCGACTTGTGACTTTCGTCGTCAGTTTTACCGCCAAAATGTTTCTAATTTGTCCTTTGTGCTCCTGAATAATTTTTTTTTTTTTTATTCGTTGAATCACATAATCGTTGTATCCAATGAAAATGTGAGTTTCCACATTGAGCCCTCTCGTCACTAGCCATAACAACCTGTCAAGAGACAAACAATAAAGACAAAAAAACACGACTTTATTAGAGTTGTTTAGGGTTTTTAAAACAATCTATATCAAGATTTAAGAGGTCGTAAAGAGTTTCCAGGATTCAAAAAGATTCTCGAGCTTTTAGTACAAGGTTTTATTACGGTTTCTAGACTATTTTATGGAAAAGTACTATGCAATTTTTAAGTGGGAATTGAAAATGGACATATGAGTACATAATTTAGAGTGGAAGAGAGACATGTATAGAGAGTGTACATGTATAGTCCTGAGAACAAAGGCACACATCAGTAGGGGGAGAGGGAGGGGGACGGGGGACGGGGAGATGAAGAGGGAGAGGGAGAGGGCGAGGGAGAGGGAGGAGAATATTGAGATAAGGAATCGCTATTATAAACATATATCTGATATTTTAAGGGCAAAATGGTAACACCAAGAAAGAATAAATAGGGGGTTAAAAGCCTACAATACTAGGAGGTGGATAGAGAGATAACAGGGCACTGTTGTCATGCACGCAAATTAGAAAAGAAAAAAGTGGAAATACCAAATAAAAGTTAATTTTAGTTACCAAGTCTATATTTCGTATTTTAACAACATAGGCATATAAAGAGGTAAAAAACTCACAGTCCTCCCACAAGAATAAAGGGTAGTACAGCTATAGTCGGGAAGATGCCAAATATATCGAATTGGGTGATACCGACAACCAACATTGACCAAACTGCAATATTCCAAATCTGTTCAAAAAAATCATTTTTTTCAAGGAAAAACAAAAACAAAATGAGTAACAGATTACAAACGCAACAAACAACAAACGCAACAAACAACAAACGCAACAAATTTTGGTCAAATGAGTAGAAACAGGAACGGAAACAAAAACGGAAACAGAAACAAAAACTGAAAATTTCATGTGCAACGTTTGGAAACTGTTTATTCTAGGCACAATTCCTATGATCCTTACTGTAAATCACGTTTATTTCAGATGATTGGCTTTCAAGTTTCATAAAATGTCCCTTTCATCAATGAATTTTCCTGTTCCAAATACTTATATCACTGATACACCATCATTAATATGTTACTTATTACAAATAATTACTTATTACAGAGTTAATGTTTCTATATAAATATACTCGTAATGGCCACTGTAAAAAGCATAACACTTTATTTTTTTTAGTGGTAGATAGTTTAGTTTTGCCATCGGCCCATGAATTGGACGAACTGATTCTCAAAATTATTGAGAATTATCGACGCAACTGACATGGAAATAGTTACTCTCTGTAATTTGAAAACCTTTGTAACTCTCAGTTTGTAACCTTTACTTCTGTGACTCTCGGTTACGACCTCTTATCTTACCCCAACAACACAAAAGAAAGAAAAATACACAAAAAATAACTGAAAAATATGCAGAAAATCATTTGAAGATAAGCTAAAAAAATCTCTCACTAAAGCAAACATGCAAGATACAAAAACATAACTTACAAAAACAAAAATTACAAAAACAAATATGAAAAGTTATGCAAAAAATCACTTACTATAACAAACGTGAAAGGTATAATAAAATAAGTCCATTTCAGTGGAGGAATCAAAATATTTAATCCGTCACGTCGCCTTTCCACCACCTACATTCTCCAATCATACATTTCTCTATTAAACCGTCTTTTACCCCATTTGAACCCTAAAAACACCCAAACACTTGCTTGTCTTTATTGAAATTATTCATATTCGAACAAAATATATTCATCTACTTCCATTCCAACTCTCAAAACCGATCGATTCAACAGACTCCTCACTCAAACATCCCCTCTTCGACATGAAATTCAAAAAAAAAAAAAAAAGCATGCATTTGAAAACCGACAAAAAAGGAAAATTTTTAAATATCCATTCCATACCGAGTGCATGTTTGGGCCCGGGGGGGTCACTAGGCCCAATGGGAGCCTCTCTGAAGTATTTGGACGGGTCCAATAGAGGTTTTGTCGTGAAAAAAGAGACGCTTCAACAGAAGATTCTGGGAAGCTGCCGTCCTGCAAAAAACAGAATACAGGACACTTTTTACACACCTTTTTTAACACTTTTTTTAAACACTTTTTTAAAAAACTTTTAAAAGAGACACTATTGTCCTGCAGTATAAAGACCCTTCTTAAAGAAACTCTCAAGAGGTAAAGAGAGAGGTGGTAAAAAAAGTATGAAATTATTCATATTCGAACAAAAAATATTCATCTACTTCCATTCCAACTCTCAAAACCGATCGATTCGAGAGACTCCTCACTCAAACATCCCCTTTTGATATGAAAAAAAAAAAAATGTGTGCATTTGAAAACCGACAAAAAAAGCTTGCATTTGAAAACCAACAAAAAAGGCGAATTTTAAAATATCCTTTCCATACCGAGTGAGAAGTATTTGGACGGGTCCAATAGGGGTTTTGTTGTGAAAAAAGAGACGCTTCAACGGAAGATTCTGGGAAGCTGCCATCCTGCAAAAAACAGAGTACAGGACACTTTTTACACACCTTTTTTAACACTTTTTTTAAACACTTTTTTTAGACACTTTTTTTAACACACTTTTAAAAAACTTTAAAAAGAGACACTGCCGTCCTGCAAAAGACAGTATAAAGACACTACTTAAAGAAACTCTCAAGAGGTAAAGAGAGAGGTGGTAAAAAAAGTATGCGGTAACCTCAAGAAAATAAATGGACCTGGAACACATAATATTGAGAGTTAATCAGTATGTAAATATTATATTGATGTATATTAATATTAAAGTGGGTATCAAATAAGGTCCAGGAGAGGTATGAAAAGGTTTGTAGAGTATCAAACAAGTTAGGGAACAATTGAAAACAAGTGAATAGATAAATTATGAGAATGGATAAATTATGGCATGAGGGTAAGGTTAATAAACAGTAGGGTTTTATATTGGGAATGAATTTCGAAAATCCGGTAATCCGTATCGAACCCAATGACTGATTGTCTGTCCGAAATGTTCGAAATTATTGACGGTAAAACCAATAATAATGACAGGATTGTAGTTATACAAATAAAAAAAAAGTATGGCAACTAAATTATGTGTTTACCGAATTACAGATCAAGTTTCTATGAAAAGGGACATTTTGAAAAGGCTTCCCTTTAGTGAACTGTCTGCATACATAAACCTTCTGCACTGTTTTTCATATTATTTTGTATATATCTTTATCGTCAGTTATCAGTTTATCGGCAATAATCGAACTTATCGCCATTTATCGGTCACCATGATGATTATAGGTATGCATGATAAACGGATTGATAAATGTATATCTCATTATTGCCCAATAATGAATTTTACATATATCATTATACATCATTATTATACATCATTATTGCCCATTATTGATTTTACATAAAACCACCTGTGTTTGCTACAGGTTACAGTTTCCACAAAGACTCTGTTTAGGTGACTAAGCAGGAACCGCTCCAATGCATAATGTTACTTTGTCCACACTAATTATGGTGGGCGGTGAACGTGAACCATCCCCGAGGGAGAGTAGTGTAAAATACAACAAAAAAAATGTGTAATTAAACTCCACAAAAATGTCACCAACAGCATAAATTACTTTTAATATAAATCAATTGTGTTTGCAATCCTGGCCTCCACATGGAAAACTCCAAAATCTCACTACGCACCTTCAAGCATAACTGAATGCATAAAAAGGTGCAATTTCAATTCTTTGAAAAACAAAAAAAGGTACAATTTCAATTCTTTGAAAAACAAAAAAAGGTGCAATTTCAATTCTTTGAAAAACAAAAAAAGGTACAATTTCAATTCTTTGAAAAACAAAAAAAGGTACAATTTCAATTCTTTGAAAAACATAAAAAGGTACAATTTCAATTCTTTGAAAAACAAAAAAAGGTGCAATTTCAATTCTTTGAAAAACATAAAAAGGTACAATTTCAAATATTTTTTCAGGAATTAAAAATTAAGGGTGAATTTGTTAACGGAAAATGAAATTCTCCAGAAGTCACCTAATTGCTGAAAATCTCAAATCATACAAGCTGAGTATATGAGAAAAAATAATATAAAACTAAATTAAAATTAATCACATTAAAAAAACCAAATATTAAAATATCTCCTAAAATAAGAAAAAATTGCAATCTTGGACAATGTCCCTAAATTTTACAACATTTCTACATCGACATGAGTATAATATGGAGTAACCAAATGTAGCGTTTCCATTATTTTCCAGGGCTTAAAATAACCAGCTTCCTATTCCAGTCTTGCCACGTGGCATCCTATTTTACGTCTCCACGTGTCGTAAAAATGTGCAAAGCTTACCTGATAGGATCTCGATTCTGCCGGTGGACCTGACACCATTGTCTCTCCTTCTACCGCTTTCCTCTTCTTCCTCTCTTCTCTCTCTCTCTCTCTCCCTCCCTTTCCTCCCTGCTCGATTCTCGCGTCCTTTCCCTGCACAGTCCTAACCCTAACTTCCGGATTCTTGTATTCCTGCCTCTGTTTCGTTTCGCCTGTCCTGCTGCAGTAGGGCAAAAGCGGCAGATTATATTGCACTGCAGCTTCAGGCTCAACTTTCAAACGTGCGAATACGATTGGAAACGCTATATAATGTTTTCGTACGTTTCAACTAGGGTCCAATCTCATCCTGGTCAAGATTGATCACTGGAAGCGTTCCCTGGAAGTCAAGACATTCCTGGAAGTCAAAAAATTCAGTAACACCGCGAATCGCTATTAGCGTCAAGGTTATTTTCGCCACATAAAACATCTTTTCTCCGTACACACTTGCTGGATTTTCAATTTGAGACCGCCAGTCGGAAGCTGAGAATGTTACTTTTAAATCGCAACCGTCAGATCCACAATCCGACAAGTGTGTACGGAGAAAAAATGTTTTAAGTGGCGAAAAAAACCTTGACGCTAATAAGTAATAACGATTCGCGGTGGTACTGTACCTTGGATCAACAAGGCTACTCCCTAGTTAAAGCAGTCTTACGGTTAACCTGCATTAGGCGAAAAGTAAGGTCGTTTACTGGAAAAAGTGCATTTTCGTACTGCTTTTTCTAAAAAAAAAATTAGCATAATTATTGGAGATTCGGTAAGATTCTCCAAAATTTTGGGCGACGACGTCGACCGTCCGATTCTTTGTTTTCGAAGCAAGTGGTCAATCTATCCATTGTCTTGATAGTCTCCTCTGTTTTAAAAAGTCACGACGATAGAAAAGTCACGACGATCCAACAATAGATGTGAGATAGTAACTTTACATGTGGCACAGGCCACGCGCCTTCGGAACAACGCGCCTTCGGAAATAACGCGCCTTCTGAATAACGCGCCTTCGAAAATAACGCGCCTTCAGAATAACGCGCCTTCGGAATAACGCGCCTTCGGAATAACGCGCCTTCGAAAATAACGCGCCTTCAGAATAACGCGCCTTCGGAAATAACGCGCCTTCTGAATAACGCGCCTTCGAAAATAACGCGCCTTCGGAAATACCTTCGGACAGGTTGGAGTCAAATCCACAGGAACCAACAAAAAATCTTTGTTGATGACTGTCGCGTGACGCCTCTTTCCCCATCCATTGACATCCGAGATTTGCCGCGCCTACTTTTTTTAATCTTCAACGACAAAATAAGAACGACAAAACAACGAAAAAAACGACAAAACACGAACGTACAAAGTGTACATTCACATAATTTTAATTTGCGGCTGGTCGTACAGATACGAGTTTCAGATTTAGTGCTTTTGGAATCTTTGATCTTGGTGACACGACCTAAATAACAAAATATTACTACCAAATTGAACAAAATAGTTAGCGTTTCCGTATGATTATTGTCGGCGCTTGATGGAGAAGAGGCCTTCAAATTAAAAAAAAAAAATTACGGGTCAGATAGTTCATACCGTACGACTACTTAACCGCTTGAGCCTTTTTATCATAGTTCAAAAGTAGCGTTTTTAACTTTTTATGGTAGGCCTTTGGTCGGCGCCTTTATAGTAAGTTGTGTTATGGGCTTTTCATGTGATCTTCTTAGATCGCTACTTTGATCAGCGACCGTCCGATCGTCCGAATCTGACGGTTTAAATAAATTTTTTTGGTCCGAATGTTTTAATTGGTTCAATTTTTAGTCCGAATGTTTTAATTGGTCCGAATAGGTTCGAATACAGTATGGGTCTTAAGGTCATATTGTATGTTTTGCGTACAATAGGCATATTGTATGGGCCTACTTTTACCTACTTTTGAACTATGCTTTTTATCAATTCAATAATGTGGCACTTTAGTCAACTACAGGGTCTATTTCAAAAACGTTAAGAACTTTATTAGTCAAACAACCATTGGGTACTTGAGGGGTCCAAATATCTAACTCTGAGTTTTGGTGAAATAATCGGCCACTTGATCGACAGATTTAACATAAAGAAACTGGAGAGTGCAATCCTCGACCTGCTCCCCAGAATAATGATATTGAATGTCAATTTTTTTCTTCCGCTTATGAACAGGATTGCAAATCAAAGCAAAGGTTCTTTGGGAATCGGAGAAGAAAGGAGTAGGAGTCGAAGGGGTAACCCAAAAATAGAGATAAGGGCACCAAGGCAGACAACTTCTTTGACGGCGTGATAAGCGACCATATATTCAACCTCAGTGTTGGAACATGAGATGGTGGGTTGCTTTCAACATGACCAAGAAATAAGCCCATTGCTCAAGAAAAAGTACGAGTCGGTAGTGGAACGGCAAGAAAGCTCATTTTGGGCCTAATCTGATACAACAAAACTGGTGAGAGCATTTAAGTCGGAGGAGGAGTATGTGAGGCCAAGGGATTTGGTGCCTTGCAGATAATGGAAGATACTCTTTGCTACAACAAGATGATTAGAGAGAGGGGGAGGGAGTGTAAGAGGGGGAGGGAGTGTAAGAGGGAGAGGGAGAGTAAAGAAAGAGAAGCATTGATAGAAAGTCCGAGAATAGGAGAGAGAGAGAGGAAAATGGGTGTCGAAAACAGAGAGGCAAGAAAGAAGGTACAGGAGAAATAGAGAAGGACAAGGACAAGGGAGGGAGGGAAGGTAGTATTGAATGTGATGCCATAAAAGGCTGAAAATATTAATATGTCGAAATATCAAGAAAAGCCAAAACAAGGAAAAACACTAAGATAAATAAGACAAGGAAGAAAGTAACGACAGAGGTTTGTCGTTCAAGTGTATTTGATTTTTGATTGAATATTCAAAACAACACAAGAGAGTCTTATAGTAAGACGAGGTAAGGGGTAGCCGCAAAAAGGCTCTAAAAGATACATCTAGCCTAGAGCGTAACTTAGGAAGGTACATCTAGTTATGGTAAAAGGAATCTAAGACTAAAGGGATTCCTACGCAAGAATCATCAATTCTAACAAAGGTATGTACATTCCACTAAATAAAGCACAGAATGCTAAACCAAAGTACAAGACTTATAGCGTAGCATATAAAACTCTAAAAGTAGTGTAGGAAACAACAAGTAGTGTAGAATGCTTTAATTGTATTTCAACACCCCCCCTCGATTAAAGCATGGTTAGTCACAAAGACCGGCATAGTAAATGTGATGATGAAATAAGGGACGAGGGAGAGGTTTGGTAAGAAAATCGGCAAGTTGAGAGCCGGATGCACAATGAGAGAAGGAAACGGTGCCATCAAGAATTTTATCACGCGTAAAATGAAATTGTATATCAATATGTTTTGTGCGTGTATGATGGATAGGATTTTTCATAAGAGCCAATGCCCCTTGAGAGTCACCAAAAATGGGGGTGGGAGAAGCTGGAGGAAAAGAGAGGTCGGAAAGAAGGCGTCGGAACCAAATAGCCGATTTCGTGGCAGTAGTGTCGGCCATATATTCCGCCTCCGTTGAGGAAAGAGCAACAGTGTTTTGTTTGCGGGATGACCAAGAGACGAGACCACCACCTAGAGAAAAACATACACCAGAAATGGAACGACGATCGTCGAGTTGATTTCCCCAATCCGCATCGTAAAATCCAATAATCTAAGTGTCCGGAGAAAAAGAAGGGGAGGAGTGCGAGGGAGGAGAAGTATGGGAAAAAGTGAGGTGAAGATGTTTCGTTCCTTGGAGGTATCGAAGGACACGCTTGGCGGCTTGGAGATGAGTTTGAGTGGCACAATGCGAGAATTGAGACAAAAGACAAACGACAATAATTTAATCCGACAGTGTAACAAGCATAGCATACATTAATTTTGAGTGAGTTTATATCTCCTTGGGCATTCCCATCGGAGGACTCTTTTGTGAGAGTGGTATTCCGATCAAGAGGGGTGGGCACCGAATTGCAATCGGACATTGCAAAATGCTCAAGAAGATCAACAATGTAGTGCTCTTGACTCATTTGCAAAATGCGTGCAGACCTTTGACGTAAAATAGTGATGCCTAAACAATAGTCAAGATTGCCTAAATCGGTCATAGGCCAATAGGATGAGAAAATGTCTTTTACTTGAGTAATAGAGGACTTATTAGGACCTGCAAGAATTAAATCATCTACGTAAATAATAATGATGATTAACTGGTCTCCTGTACCTCTAATATAAATCCCACGATCAACAAGGATTTATTTAAAACCTTCTTTAATTAATGCTGCGACAAGAGTTTCATGCCAAACTCTAGGTGCTTGTTTAAGACCATAAATAGACTTGCGTAAATGACAAACAAGAGCTTTTGTACCAAGAACAGCGTAACCAGGTGGTTGTTCCATAAAAATATCTTTTGCAAGACTACCATGAAGAAAAGCAGTTTTGACGTCGAGTTGCTGTAATTCCCAATCATGAAGAGCTGTAAGGGACAAAATAGTACGGATGCAGTCAAACTTTGCGACAGGGGCAAAAGTTTCGTTGTAGTCAACACCCTCTCTCTGTAAGTACCTTTTGGCGACGAGACTTGCCTTGTAACGATCAATAGTACCATCCGCCAGTCGTTTAATTTTGAAGACCCATTTTGAACCAATCGCACGACGATTTGGTGGAAGAGTACAAAGCGTCCAGGTATTGTTTGTCATTAAAGCGTCATATTCCTGTGTAGCCGCATCGCCACATGTCAACATCAGGTCGTTTCAACACGACATTTAATGTAGGAGGATCTTTGACGTCGGCAAGGTTAGCGTGAGCAAGATTTTCGCGAATCTTCCACATCGGTTGTGAGAGGCGCGTACTTTGACGTACGGCTAAGTTGTTCACCAGGTGGCGTAAGTGGCGTAATGATGACTGAATTGTGAGTAACACGTGCCGGCGAAGTAACCTCTAAAAGACGTGGAAATAAATTTGTCGATGGAAAGACGGAAGCGTCACCAGCGACAGGTTGAACATGAAAATATGTCGTGTCCAAGACCGTTGGGTCACCAACGACAAGTCGTACAGTAGTAAAATTTGTCGCGTCCAAGACTGTCACGTCACCAGTGACAGGTCGTACAGCAGTAAAATTTGTCGCGTCCAGGACCGTCGCGTCATCAACGACAGGTCGTACAACACTAGGAGAATTTGTCGCGTCCAGGTGTGAGGTGTGTCGTGTCATCAGCGACGGATCGTACAGTACCAGAAATCGTGGAGCGCACTTGGGAAAATTCATTTCTGGAATTGGAGGAAGAGACAGAATCTTTGGAAAGCGTAAGATCTGTAGAAATAGGGGAAATGTGAGGGTGTAATGGGGGGCGTGTTTTGCAATGGGGTTAAAGGGGGTGTGAGCAAGGTGGTATTTGAATTAGAGATAACAGTTTCATAAGGAGGGAATAAACTGGGTAGAGGAGTGATGGGGAAATGTGGTACAAGTGTACGTATAAGAGGAGTCTCATGAAAAATAACGTCACGAGTGGTGATAATGCAGTGAGAAGTCGAACACCAAATACGATATGCTTTGGAATTCAGGGAGTATCCCACAAAAATTCCTCGCATAGCTCGAGGACCTAATTTACCATTGGAAGGGGGAAGGATTTTGAAGTATGCTTTGCACCCAAAAATGCGAAAATGGGAGACATCGGGTTTAGTTCCATGCCATGCTTCAAAAGGAGTTTTGTTAGAGAGAGAAGAGGTAGGAGAGCGATTACGAATATAAGAGGAAGTTAGCAAGGCTTCCGCCCAAAAGTGGAAAGGTAAAGAGGCAAAATGGAGAAGAGAGCGAGACATGTCAATGAGAGTGTGATTGAGACGTTCGGCATCACCATTTTGTTGGGGAGAATGACGAGAAGTTTTGTGATGAATAATACCATGTGTGAGTAAAAACTCGAAAAACTCATTGGAAACAAATTCTCCCCCATTATCTGTGCGAATTGTTTTGATGCGATACGACAAGTGATTTTCGACAAGCGCCTTAAAATGTTGGAAATGGGTAAAAACCTCAGATTTATGACGCATAAAATAAACATGTGTAAAGCGAGAGAAATCATCAATAAAAGTGAGAAAATAAGATGCGCCACTAAGGCTTGTAATGGGAATAGGGCCGCATACATCACTATGAATGAGATCAAGGGGAGCCAAAGAGCGAGAAGAAGAAGAAGGAAAAGGTAAGCGAGGCATTTTCCAAGAATACAACCATGACAAAAATCAATCTTGTTTCCATTAAAACTATCGATGCCATTTACAAGCCCTTTTCCAAGGGAAGCTAGACTAGCACCATTAAGATGGCCGTATCGAAGATGCCATGTCAAAAAAGAGGAGGAAGATGGAAAATGAGCTAAAGAGGCATGAGCAAAATCATTAAAAAAAATTAAAATATATAAATTGCCCATCCTAGTGCCACTCCCAATGATATTTTTACTATAAGAAAAGAATTGAACATGGGATTCGGTGATGACACCAAAACTCCCATGATGCAGAGAAGAACTAGCCGAAAAAAGATTTTTCTTGAGATCATGTACGAAATAAACTTTGTCCAATATGATTGGACGAGAGGCGTGAGAACCAGAATTAATATGCACCTGTCCAACGAGAGTGGAGGTTAGAATCATATTGTTACCTAAATAAATCCGTAGAGGAATGGCAAGAGGAACCATATTAAACATTATGTCACGCTGACAACACATGTGATGAGAAGCACCTGAGTCAATTAGCCAATCAGAAGGATTACCTGATTGCGAAAATGCGTACCTATAGTCCACGGAGGGAAGTGGGGGAGGTATATGTGGGATGGGGACAATTGCAGGTGACGCAGATCCGATATTTTGGTTGGATTGGAGAATGACATCAGGTGAAACCGGCGGATTTGAAAGAGGATAGTAAAAGGGAGAAGTCGTGTACCACGGTGGCGGTGGGCCGTACGGCAAATTGAAGTCGACCGCCGCGTGTGCCGCATGACCAGGTGGCAGTGGGTAGGCGTGGGGATACGACAAGGACTTTGGATTTGGATTTGGTGTAGGAAGTCCTCGTGGTACCCCAGCCGTACGATCTTTTTCGCGTTTCCTAGCCAATATAGGGCACGCGTCGATGACGTGGTCACGCTCTTTGCAGTATTTGCAAAAATATTGAGATCTTGCAATCATCGGAGGTTTCTTAGGAGAAGAGACAAAAAGCGCCGAACCATCATAAGAAACGACAAGGTTGTTAAGATTTAAGCGCGTCTCTTCATGTAATAAGCGATTAGTGAGATCTTGCAAAGTGACAGTGGACGTATCAGTACTGACTCTACTTGCAAAAGAGTTGAACGTGAGAGGTAATCCACCCAATATGACACTTATGAGATCCTCATGAGTGATTGTGTAAGTAATGCATTTAAGTCGTCCAGCCAATGATTCAACCCTTTGAATAAAGACAAGTATAGATTCGGATTTATCTTTTTGCGCGCTGTTGAACTGTCAACGTAAGGCCAATCGATGTGGCCAAGTGTCATTTTCCTAGGAGCGACACAAAATCTGCCACTCCTCATGAGAAGTTGTCGCCTCGCGAATCCGATTCACAATTTGGCCGTCCAAGGAAAAGACAAGACGACACACCGCGATAGAATCTTTTTGAACCCATGAAGCGACAGCTGTCTGAGCAGTAGCAAAGGTGGCGTCACTGGCGGCAGGAAGGACAAGCAACTTGACAGTGCCATTAATGTGCCCCCAAATTTTTTCGAAAGAAAACTAATGTTGGATTTGAAACTTCCAGTCATAGAAATTTTCGCCGTGAAATTTCGGCACAGAGTTTGAGACAGACGAAGGGCTAGGCCGATAACCTATTGAATGTGATGCCATAAAAGGCTGGAGAGATTAATATGTCGAAATATCAAGAAAAGCCAAAACAAGGAAAAACACTAAGATAAATAAGACAAAGAAGAAAGTAACGACAAACAAGGAAACAAGTGAGAGGTTTGTTGTTCAAGTGTCTTTGATTTCTGCTTGAATATTCAAAACAACACAAGAGAGTCTTATAGTAAGACGAGGTAAGGGGTAGCCGCAAAAAGGCTCTAAAAGGTACATCTAGCCTAGAGCGTAACTTAGGAAGGTACATCTAGTTATGGTAAAAAGAATCTAAGACTAAAGGGATTCCTACGCAAGAATCATCAATTCTAATGAAGGTATGTAGATTCCACTTAATAAAGTACAGAATGCTAAACCGAAGTACAACACTTATAGCGTAGCAAATAGAACTCTAAAAGTAGTGTAGGAAACAACAAGTAGTATAGAATGCTTTAATTGTATTTCAACAGGAAGGAACAGGAGAGAGAGATGGTGAGGGAAGAGTTAAAGTTATCAAAGGTGGAATGGAGGAAAAATGGAAGAGAAGTGGATAGGAAGACATGTTAGATCGCGAGGATAGGAGAGAGTGAGAAGAGAGAGGAGAGAAAGATAGGAGAGGATGGAGAAAGGGAGGGAGAGGGAGTGTTACAAAGAAGGGATATAGTTTAGGGAGAGGGGGTAGTGGTAGGGTGAAGATCAGGAAGAGAGGAAAATTTTGAACAGTACGAGGAAAAAAAAAGGATAAAGGAGGAATATTGTCCATAATAAAGAGGTTGGAAAGAGAGAGGGAACGAGGAAGGAATAGCAAGAACCCAGAGAGGAAGAAATGGGAAATAGAGAGTCAAGGGAGAGAGGTGAGTCGAAAGAACGATATTTTCTTGGATATACATATTTTGTTTTTTCTTCTCAGTTAGTTATTTAGTTTGTTTGTTTTTTTTTTTTTTTCTTTAGTTTGTTTTTTTTTTTTTTTTTTTTCCTTTTTATCCGCACCTGTTTTCTTTTTTTTCTGTCTTTTCACTACTGTAAAACCGTTTTCGTAAGTGAAAAGAAGTCAGTTTCTCCCTCTTTTATATTTTGAAACTCCTCTCTCTATACTTTTTTTCTCATATTAATGTAAGTTTTTCCTCTCTCTCTCCTCTCCTTTGTTTTTCCATTTTCATGTAGACCCTTTTTCCGTCGTAGCGAACTGTCAGTCTTTCTGTCTCTTCTGTCCCCACTTTTGTCCTTGTCTCTTTCGTACTTTGTCCTTTCCTATCGTACTATTTATTCCTCTCTCCTCTCTCTCTTTCCTCTCTCTCTCTCTCCCCCCCTTCCCTCCATTTTTTTTGCCCTTCTCCCTCTCTCTTCCCCCCTATTTTTTGTGTTTTCTCTCTTTTTTCACTGCGACTAAGCCAAAACCCTCAGAATAATACTTTTGCAGTTTCCATAGTTCCGCTCGAATCCTTTTCGCAGAAAAAAAAACGTTCGTTTTTTTGATCCCAGAACTTAAAAACTTTTTTGCGGAAGCTTTTCGGAGTTTCCAAAAATTTGAGTTTTGGGTTTTCAATTTCGATCGTTTTGCGAAATTGGGTTTCGGCTCGAAGCCGAAAACTGCCATACCTACACTAATTAGGAACCTCTATTCAGTTACAGTTACAGTTTTCAGTTACAGTGTCAGTTACAGTTTCGGTTACAGTTGCTACAGCTTTAGTGACTGCTTCCGGTACAAATCACAGTTCCCCACCGCATTACGAATTATGTCAGAGGACACAGTATCCGTTGCAGATAACGGTTTTCCGCTATCGAAACGGTTTCCGTTAGAGACACAGGCTATTAAATATTGTGTGTAATATAGTGAATTGAGGAGGGATATTTTACTTTTGGAAAACTGATCCACATAGAACTTCAAAAATGGTTTAGCGGATAAACTTTTAAATTAAAACCTCGAATTAGCTTGTTTTCTAGCGAAAAGGGGTCAAAAGTAAAAAAGTTTTTAGAAAGCAGATCATTGATTTGAGGTTTTAACTTTTGTCGGAGATAAAAATGTGGCGTAAAGATTGATCCGAAAACATTTATTTTGGCCACATCAATTGGCTATGGTGTAATAATCTGGTTTTTGTACTTTTCTAGAATTCAAAAGCCTTCTTTTCAGACATATTTGTCATTTGTCATGCTCCTTGTTCTTTTTTTGTCATGAATCTTGCTTTTTCTCCATAGTTTTTTTCGTCAAATTGTTTTGTTTGTTTTCGTTTTATTTTTGGATTCGTGATGTGGGACATTTCACAAAGGCATTGTTTGTTTTTCGAAATTTGGAATTAACATTGTTTTTGAATGTGAATTTTTATGGTGTTAGAGAGCTACTTTATAATGTGGATAATAAAATCAATGTTCAGTTTTGAATTATTTTTTTTACATGTAATTTGATGGATGTGGGATGGTGGAAATAGGGCGATGAAGCAGTTGGAATGTGAGTAGCTCCATTTGTCTTTTTTTGGTTTTATTTTATTTTTTTGCCTTTCTTCTCTAAAAAAATGTGTAGCACAGCCTAACTAATTTGTGAAATATCGGGTCGATACGATCCCCATGTCAATTGCGTTGAGAAGTATCATGAAGCGGTATCTCGATGGTGTATCGGGTGCGATACAAATACAATGGTCCCGATACGCGATATAGTGAACTTAGGACGGGTGTGCCGTGCACATCCTGTCGATTTTAACTTTTTCTCCGCCACTCAAATGAGCTTTTCACTTTGTGCACACTATTGTCTCTCGGAGACCGTCGATCGGAAGAAAATAATCTTCGCTCTCCATTGCAACCGTAAGATTGATAATCCGACAAGAGTGCTTATTTTAAACGAGTTTAAACACCAAAAAACGTTAATAGCGATAGCGCACCGAATCTTGCAACTTTTGAGCTCCGGTGGCACGTGGCGCGGCTTGTGAAGGCATCCACGTCGCCCCCCCTCATTTTTCGAGTAACGACGCCTCGCGCCTCAAAGCGTCAACAATACCGAACTACACCGAACTTAACGGTAAACAGCCAATTAATAAGACAGTTTGGTGAACCAAAATCCGTACTTTTTATCCTACCTGGTCTGGCTGGCGCAGCTTGACTGCCGACAAATGGGAAACCAAGCGGACAAAACACCACGTAGTCGTTTTTCCAATCGTCTCATCGCGAACTTTTAAAAAACGGTTTATTTCGACGGTTCAGCGCCTTGAATATGGAATCCTTAGCGTCTACTTATAATCGGACGGTTGTCAGCTTACCCATGTTTCCTCGTTATTGTGCGCGTCTGTTTAAAACGTGCGAAGATTTCATACGAATCCCCGCACGGAACTTCAATTCTACATAAGGTACACCGCCAATCGCTATTAGAGTCAAGGATTAAATAGCGTCAAAAAATAATTAGCGTTATTGATTCTTATTTAGTGCCTGAGACGTGGCAGATTATGGTTCACGTCCTTAAATAGCGTTATTAATTGTATTTCAGGTTTTTTTTTTTGAAAAAAGGGCACCGAATTGGCGTTATATACTCTAATAGCGATTGGCGGTGTACTGTAGTGAAAGTTTCGTACATCTGCAAAAATTAGGCGCACAAATTTGAAATTTCGTACATAAATTGCGAGGAGCGTATCGGCATATCGTACGATACGGAAATGATTGATAGGATCGAAGGTTAAGGGCAGTGCCATTTGGGGTGTAATAAATAGACGTGCTCATCTATTTTTTTTTTCTATATCTTTTCTTGTTGTATGTTCATTTTACGTTCATTTATTGGACATAAAAGGGATTTTTGATATAGTATTGATGGATGGAAATTTTCTTTTAGGAAATATGGGGATGGAAAAGGGAGGAAGGGGAATAAATGCACGTTTGTGGGCATACGTAACTCATGGTATTTTTTTTTCCCTATTTTTTTTAATTGAGTTCCTAGGATCGATACACATAACCACCAAAATTAAATAATCACCAAAAACACCACATAGCTTAAGCATTCACAAATATTGACAATAGGACAAAACGGAATTCACATATTTTGGCCGAAGCTTCTTTCACCCATTAATTTACCTCACTCTCCTACCCCTCCAATTCATCACTAAATAGTGATCAACATCTCATTAGGTGAGAGGGAGAGATGAGGGTGGGAGGGAGGCCCAAAGTTTAAGACTACAATGCACAGAATTAAATGTTGAACCAACCCGACACATCATCCGTACTGACAGCGACGGTCCAGTCTTACAATGAGCGCATTCCGTACTGAAAGCTTAGTCAACGTCCATCGACTTTCAAACGACCCGAAGAACGGTACGGTACGGTACTGTAGTCCACTCGCTCTTGACTCGAATCGTCGGCTATCCATAAAAGAATCGCAGCGGTGCGATTTTCCCACTCTATGTGTGACACGTGAGCAATCTTACGGGAATCCTTAACGCTAAATAGTGACTGGCAGTGTACTGTACCGTAGTGTACTTTCCGTTTAGAATGACTCTCGCCTCAGTTTCCGTACCATGAGACAAAGGCGAACGCATAAAATTAAATAGATTTGTTCGTCCGACGGTTGCGACCGGTTGGCGGTCTCCAACCGAAAATAAAAAAGGTGTGCACGTAGAAAATATTGTCGTAGCGGCGAAATAGTCATTGACACTAATAGCAGTACAAGTGGCACCTTTTGGAGGCCTCCAGAAGGCTTATCATAGAAAGTACGTGTCTCCAGTACATTATTGTACCGTACTGTAGTTTTTACTTCTTATCCGTTAAACGGAAAACACAGAAACATATCGAAGCCGTCAATATTGTGAGCCGACACGACAGGCTGTCCGTAGTCAGTGACGGTCCCTAGTCTTTTCAGCATGCAGAATATGCGTCGTCCGTACATAACACTTGGTCAAGGACTGGGGACTTTCAAAGACCGGAAGGTCGTTGGTCCACAAGGGTGTCGCACGCACGAAATTTACTCATTTCGTGCGTAAAAGCTAAGAAACTGTACGGTTCATACGATTTTTGAGTGATCGTACGTTCAGCTACACGGAGAGCTGTACGACTGTCCAAAAAACACGTGTAACTTCCTTACGGTGTGACTGCATACTCAAATTTGATTCTTTTCCCAATCATTTAGATAAAAGCGAACATATAATTTGTAGTTGGCTCGGCGCCGTTTTCCTTCACTTTTTTTTTCCCATCGTATTTTATTGCCTCTCGTATTCATTCCACACTCTCTCTTGCCACGTGGCACTATGGCACCTAATGGCATTCGCCGATCGTCCTCTCCACCTTCTCTCTCCCGAGCTTCTCTCCTTCTCCCGCCACTTGTCCTTCTCCTCCTGTTTTCAACACACGTGACGTCAACAGATGTAAAGCGAGGCCTTCCCTCTTCTTCCCTCTTCTTCCCTCTTCTTCGCTCTTCTTCCCTCTCTCTTTTTCGCTTCTACATACTTTCTTTTTCGCTTTCATATCCTCGATTTTTTTTTACTTTCTTTTTTTTTTTGTCAGTGGTCCTTTCTACAATATTTCGTGTGTTTAATGTTTCGTCACTTTTCGTACGATGTTTCGCCTTGTATTTTCCGTGCGTGTCTCCTTTCGCACTATTCGTGTCAAACGTACGATGTTGTTTTGTTCTATACGTTTTGTACCTTTGTTTCGTCGTCTTGATGTACGGTTTTTTCATGTTTCGCACGTGTGGCAGATTTTGCCCGCCGTCTGCGGCGCGCTCTGCAACAAAGCCAATTTGGCGAGAAAAATCGCCGTACGGACAACAATTAAAAAAGATACTCTTTGTTGGAGAGTGGTCCAAACTTATTATAAGAATGATTATACCATAATGTGCAATTATGACAATAATTTGTACCAAATTTGTGACCCAACTATACCAAGTTTTGCACCAAGGGTTGTCCCAAAACACACAAAAATTTGCTATCCTAAGGTCTAAAACAAAAGATGAATTCGTATTGGCTTCAAAGGGGTATAGGTTTGTAAGGAGTTTTTTTTGGAGTTTTTTTATGGAGTTTTTTAGTTTCTTTCAAAAATATTTGGTTCCTTTATCGTTGGAGGAGGGATGAAAGGAGAAGAAAGTTGGGATAGATTCTCTCCTTATTTTCAGTGTTTTATTTTCATATATTTTCTCGTTGTATATATGTTTTTGTTTTTGTTTCGTTTATTGGGCATAAAGGGTTTTATGTATTTGTGCTAATGGATGGAAGTTTTCTTTTAGGAAATATGGGGATGGGAAAGGGAGGAAGGGGTATAAATAGATTATGGATGTTTGTGGGCATTTGTAAAATTATGGTATTTTTTTTTTTTTTTTTTGAGCTTGTGATTATGATTATTTCTCATTTTTTTTTAAGAAATTGATCCTCTCCCCCCCTCCTCCTCATGTGCTCCGCAAACATGTAAAGATTTTAAAATAATATAAAAAATCGCAAAAACCTGTTGCAAACTTGGTCATTTACTTTTACTTTTGTACTTTTGACCTTTTTTACTGTTGTACTTTTGTACTTTTTGTTTTCCTTTGTAAGATATAAATACCACAACATCGCCAAATTTACTGTAAATTATTAAGCATAAAATATAATTTCAAT
Source organism: Zygnema cylindricum (assembly GCA_037447655.1). Lineage (NCBI taxonomy): Eukaryota > Viridiplantae > Streptophyta > Zygnematophyceae > Zygnematales > Zygnemataceae > Zygnema > Zygnema cylindricum. Next base: position 12,515 of record JBBHKE010000239.1, on the reverse strand, counting down.
AAATAAACAAATACATAATTAAATGAATAAATTAATAATTAAATAATTAAACCAATAAATGAATAAATTACTAAATACTGCCGATTTATAAACGAGCCTTTTTTTAATGTATATTTTAGTGAATATTTGAAATAATCGTTAACAAAAAAACATATTGTATATATTAAAAATATTATATATATTTTGTGCTAAAATATATGAAATTTTTTAGCACAAAAAATTATATTATGCGAATTTAAATACATTTATGCAATTAAATTAAAACTCCTATGACAGTTTTTTTTTTTTTATCATAAAATATCCCTTTTCATTTTTTTGGTTTTTTTTCCTTTTAACCACAAAATCTTAGGAAGAAAAACATTTGAGAATTAAAATCCACAGTGTTTATTTCGAGAAAATGGTGAAAAGGAATGAGAGAGCGAAGGGAAATAGGGAGAGAGAGAAAGGGAAGGGAGAGAGAGATCGAGAGACGGGGGGAGGGAGAGAGGGAGGGGGGATAGAGAGAGAGAGAGGGAGAGGCGCAGGGAGATGGACAGAGAGGGTGGGTGATAGAAAAGGGAGGGAGAGAGGGAGGGCGGGAGGGAGGGCCAAAGTTTAACAGCATAATGTTTGTTAAACAATTTTTACAATTTTTTGACCAAAATAATTAACAAAAGCCTAAAAAATATAAAAGAATGTCAGTCGCTTTTGAAATGGCTTTGTTTAAAAAAAAAAAAAGAAGAAAAGAAATAAAGGAAAAAAATAAAGAAATGGTTGATCCAATGAATTTGATTTTGATGTTGATTTTGATGTCTTAATTTCACTAATTTTTTGTCTTAATTGGTTTTTTATTTGTTTAATTTTTTTTTTCTGGGTTGTTGGTTTTTGTTATTGTTATTGTTGTTGTTGTTGTTGTTGTTTTTCTTGCTAATTTTTGGTATGTTATTTTTTTATCGCAATGTAAAATGCTTTGAAAAATCGCCTCAAATTTCTTCAGATTTTGTTAACACCAATAATACTGTGAAAAATTACCCTCAGTAGGCCCCACACGTGCGTACAGTATTCAAAGTTAAGGGATTTCTAGCATCCTATTAAAATATTTTTTTCAGAAATTGTTTCTACGTCGGGAAATGTTTCAATTTTGCAACAATAATTCTTGCTAGGATTTTTTTTTATGGTTTTTATCTTTAGTAATGAAAACATAAAAGGTAAAAGAAACGTAAATGACAACAAGTCGTCGACAAAGAAACACGAAGAAAGATGTGCAAATATGAAAACAAACATTGTGAAATTAGAGCATCGGAGCTGGACTTATTTGAAAATTACCGGTCTAAGAAGTTTTGTTTATTGAAAACCAACGAAGCAAAGATCATAAGTGTAAATCTCCATAAAACTTAAGAAAACAACAAATTACCAACAGAAATGCTAACATAAAACACAAGCAAAATCCAAATAGAATCCTCAAGGAAAACAGGAGGCCTCATAAATCATAAAAACGCCGTACAAATTTTGTAAAGGCGCTTGAAACTTGTCGGGTCCTAACAACAATAAAATCAACGGCTTTTTAGGTCAAAGAAGAAAAGCTTTTTTGGCCATAAAGTACATCATGAATTCGTGATGTGGCAAACAAATAATAATGTGAGCTTTGTGTTATTGTTATAAGTGTGGGCTTTATATTTTTGCTAGCAGTGAGGCCTTTATATTATTGTTATTATTAGTGTGGGCTTTATATTATTGTTGTAAGTGTGGAATTTATATGATTGTTATAAGTGTGGAATTTATATTACTGTTATTATTGTAAGTTTCATATTATGTTATTAATGTGAGCTTTATATTTCGAGAGACGGATGAACAAAAAAAATACTAAATTCATTGACAAAACATTAACAACAAAATGCCTAAAAATCCTAAAAAGCCTAAATCCCTAAAATCCTTTTATCAATTCTTATCCACTCTTTGCCTTTTACTTACATAAGGCTTCACTTTCATGGCTCTCGGAACCATTTTCTCTCTCTCCCTCTCCAACTTTTCCCTCTCTCCCTCGAACTCTTTTCGAGAATCTTTTCTCGATCCACTTTGCCACACTCTTCCAAAAGAAGGTAACCACGTGTCACGCTCTCCCTCTCCTCCCTCTCCCTCTCTCTCTCCCTTTCCCACTTCATCCCTTCTAGCTCCCCCCTCCATGTTTATTCCTTCCTCTCCCCTCTCTCTCCCCCTTTTTGTTTCCTTGTTTTCCGTTTGCTTTCCAGTTTCTCGTAAAATTTCCGCTAGTCGTTGCTCCGCCCATAAAGCTCCAACTCTTTTCGGATTTCGACATTTTTTTTTTTTCAAAAAAGAATCATTTGAAACTTTTAAATTTGAATTCAAAGAATCGACAACAAAAAAAGCTTCGTTTTCTTGAAACCAAGGAGGGAGACCCCCTGAGTGTATGTTTTTTTCACCTGGAAGAAGAGGAGGAGGATTTATAGTAGTAAATCCTATCAACCAAAAAATAGAAAAAAAGAAAAAGATAAAGAAAAAGAGAGGGGGAAAATGGTAAAACAATTAGCGTTTTAAAAAATATTTCAAAAAATTGAAACAACTTTTTAAAAAATCAAACAAAAAACAGTAAAAAAGAACACAACCATGAATTGCTATGTTCCATGATATTTATACAAAATGGAAAGAGAAAAAACTAAACAAAAAAGGAAAAATAAATGGGGCAAGGGAAAGAGAGAAAATAAGAACAAATAATGCATTTTCAAAAGGATGATCACTCGATAACTAAAAATAAAATAACACAAAAAAGAAAAGAATAATATTTTACCCTGGACGTATGTTTCTCGAGGTTGTTGCATCGGTAACGCAGACAGTGTCACATCACGACCATTTTTGTCTTTTCTGATATTCGGAAAAGCTCCTAGTGTCGTCTGATTGGCCGAATCGAAATCCGGACTTTCGTCATCAATGTCAATTGGCCACGATTTCCACTCTCCCTAAAGAAAATTAAAACGGAAAGGAGAAAAAATGAAGTAGAATAATTTTGAAGTAATTAAAAAATAAATAAATCTTAGACTCGACATCGATAGCCACGATTTCCACTCTCCCCAAACAAAATTAAAACGTAAAAGAAAAAAATTTGAAGTAGAACAGTTTTTAAGTAATTAAAAAATAAATATATCTTAGCCTTGACGACGATTGCCACAAGTTCCACTCTCCATAAACAAAATTAAAACGAAAGCAAAATAGATTAAAAGTAAAATAATTTTAAATTCAAGTCAAATAAATAATAAAAAAAAAATCCTTAGCCTCGACGCAATGTCCATTCAACCGAAACAAAAGTAAAACAAACAGTAAAATAAAATAAAATAAAATAAAACAAAACAGCATTAAATCAAATGACATTAAAAAAAAATAAAATTCAAAAGCCTCGGTATTGATTGACCTCGATTTCCATTCTCCCTAAAATAAAAAAAAAATACAAAACAAAATAAAATAAAACGACAAAAAGGTGCAGGTCAGATAAAACCTGTTAAAAAAAAGTAAAAAGGAAAAAAAAAGTACCTTTTTGTACTTTACGATTCCACCCCCCCATACCCGTTGCCCCAAATGGTGTCCAAATGGATTTTGGAGAATTCCATTTCGACTAATCACAGTTTTTGATTCTGTTAAACCCCCTTTGTACCCAAAAAAAATGAAACCCAAAACATTCGCAACAAACGTTCTCGCAAAAAGAGAGGAAAAAAAAAAAACTGAAAGCAAAGCTTAATGCCTTGCTAAGAAAGGAAAAAAAAACTGAAAAAGGGGTGGAGTGAAGACGAAAAAAAAGGGACCGATTTTTTGGAAGACTTAATTCCTGGTTTCCGTGAATCACCGACTCACATTCCGTTCCGTATTTCTTTATATAAACAGAAAACAACAAAATCAGAGAGTAAAAAAAGACAAAACAAGAGAGGAGAAGAAGATAAAACAAACGAAAATAGAACAAGACAAAACTACAATAGAAAAGACAAAACAGGCGAATACAAAAGGAGAGAACAAGAGAGTAGAAATAGACAAAACAAGAGTAGTGAGTGGAAAAGACAAAAGAAGAGAGCCAAAAGGAGAAAATAAGAGAAAGTAGAAAAAAACAGAACAAGAGAGAGGAGAAGAAAAGACAAAACAAGAGCAAAAAGACAAAACGACAAAAAAGAGAGTAGAAAAAGAAAGATCAATAAAAGAAAACAGCGAAACAGGAAAGTAGAAAAAGACAAATTTCAAGAGAAAATAAAAAAAAGAGAGCAAAAACGACAAAACAATAAAGAGTAAAAAAAGACAAAACAAGAGGGAATAAAAGAGAAAAAAACAAGAGAGTCCAGACATACCTATTTCGACCTCTTGCGTGCCGCCAGCTGTCACTTCGATTCCAGAATCTTCCCTCTTCCCCAATTCGCCTTCCTGTCCTTCCCTTCCTCCTCCTCCTCCTCCGCCTCCTCCATCTCCTCCGTCCTTTCGACAGCTGTCTGTATTTTGGACTATCTGAGTCGTCCCGTATTGGGGGAAAGAAGGTAAAGGGAGACTGACAGCAGGAGCGGAAAATTGGAGATTTGAGGCATGGAGAGGAGCAACAGAAGAAGACAAAAAAGAAGAAGAGGAGGGAGGTTGGATATTATTATTATTCTCGGTGAAAGAATCCGTTATCGCCAGCTGTTGCTTTGACAGAGGTTCGATTTTGACAGCTGGCAGTGATGACGTGGCAGCAGAAGAATCCAAGGAAAGGATCGTGCGACACCTGTCCTCCCACTATTAGCACTCTCTCTCACCCTCCCCCCCGCCCCAAAGAAAAAAGGGAAAGAAAAAGAAAAGGACGGAAGGGAAGGGAAGGAAAGGGAGGGGAAGGAAAGGAAAGGGAGGGGAAGGGACGGAAAGGGAGGGGAAGGGAAGGGAAAGAAAGGAACGGGAAGGGAAGAGAAGGGAAAGGAAGGGAAAGGAAGGGAAGAGAAGGGAATGGAAAGAGAAGGGAAAGGAAAGGAAAGAAAAAAAAAAGAAAGGGAAGGAAAGGAAAGAAAAAAAAGGAGAGACAAAAACGAAAGCAAAGCAAAGAGGAAAAAAGAAAGAAGAAACAAAGAAAGAAAAAAAAAGAAAAAATGGAAAGGAAAGAAAAGACCACAGAAAAGGGAGGAAAAAAAAAGAAAAACAGAGAAGAGAAGAGAACAAAAAAAGAGGAGTTAGTTTCAGGTTTTCCAGTTACTTCAGTACGATAATAAACTTTTTATCTCTCAGTCGCTCTCCCTCCTCCCTCCCTCCCCACTTTTTTTTCCTTGAAGGGAGGGGGACAGAAGTTGTAAAATTTCTTTGTCCTCTCAAAAAAAAAACAAAAAAAATAGAAAATTTAACCAAATGCAAAAGAAGTTAAAAAAGAGGAAACAAGACACCCCAAAGACACGCAAACCAAAAAAAAGAAAAATCCTCTCTCTTCCCTCTCCCTTCCCTCGATTCCTACTTTCTCCCACTGTCCTCCTCACTCTCTCCCCTCTCTTCCCTCTATTTCCTCTTCATTCTCTACCCTCTCTCCCCTCTCTCCCCTCTCTCTTCCCTCTTTTCCTTTTCTCCCCCTCTCTCTTCCCCCCTCCTCCCTTCTCTTCCCTCTCTCTTCCCTCTCCCATACCTCTCTTCCCTCTCTCTTCCCTCTCTCTTCCCTCTCTCTTCCCTCTCTCCTCCCTCTCAACACCCTCTCTTCTTTCTCCCTTCCCTCCCTCTTCAACGCCATTAACACTCCCTGTATTTCAAAAGAGAAGTCTTAAAAGAGGAAAACTGTACTTGTTCTAATTGCGTCGGTGAAACGGTGAAAACAGAGCGTTTTTCATTTTCTGTTCCGTTTTCCGTTCCATGAGATATCAGTTTTTCCAAATGCTCCGTACTCACGAGGTGGCGAATCGCCGACTCACTAAAAATAGGAAAAGACAAAAAGATAAAAAAAGACAAAAAGACAAAAAGACAAAAACAAAAAGGCAGTAAGCCAATAAGACAAAAAGGCAATAAGAAAAAAAGTAAAAAGAAAAGAGAAAAAAGTCGGAAGTCAATAAGACAAAAAAATAAAAAGACAAGAAGACACTATTTGGAAGGAAATAATTGTGAGGGAAATATTTTTTAAGAAAATAATTTGAATTAGGATTCAGGATTTAAAATATTTAAGGTCCTTTACCTCACTCTCACTCTCCCCCTCGCCCTTTTTTTTTCTTTGATTTTTGATTTTTTGTTAGGAGTCTCAGGAAAAAACAAAGGGTCTTTTGAAAATCATTAAAAAAAAAAAAAAAAAAAAAAAAAAAAAAAAAAAAAAAAAAAAAAAAAAAAAAAAAAAAAAAAAAAAAAAAAAAAAAAAAAAAAAAAAAAAAAAAAAAACTTTTTTTTTGTTCTTCAATTGTAAAAAAAATCGGCTCAAAAAAACGTTTCTTTGGTTTGTTTTGGCCCTTTATCACCGCACCACCCCAGCAAAAAAATAAAATAAAAAAATAAAGAAAAACATGAAAATAAAAAAAAATCTTCCACACGAATCGACTCCCATGTTCCCCAATTTCCGTTTTACAGAAAAAACACCAAAATTTGTTGACATTCTCCTCTCCTTTTTGCAATTTCCGAACATTTTCGACAAAAAATTTGACGTCGTTTACACGATTTTTCGCTTTTTCGAGTTTTTCTTTTAATTTTCCGCGATGTTTTTTCGTAAAAATATGTTGTTTTCCCAAATTGTGATTTATTTTGCAAATCGAACAAAATCGAAAAGCTTGAGGCATCAGTCATATCTTAAAAAAACATTTCTATTTATTTATTTATTTGTTTTATTCGTTTAAATTTTTTATTTTTTTTCCTGAATATTTTGGAACCCTTTTCTCTTGTTTCTTAAATTTTCACAAACCTTTTTTTTTTTTTTCCTGATTTTTCTAAAATTTATTTCACAAGTATTTTCTCATTTTTTTCAATACAAGTCGTTTAACTTTTGCAAAAAAAGTCTTCTTTTATTTCTTCTAAATTTTTCCAGAAAATGGAAAAAATGCAAAAAATGCGAAAAAAAAACTCCAATAAAGTTTAATGATTTAAAAACATTTCTAATTATTTTTCTTCAAAGGGTTGACTTTTCGTTTTTTCTTCTTTCCAGTTCCCCTTTTTTCTAGTTTAAAAAAAAAAGAATTTGTCAGTTTTCTAAACCCTAAAATCTGCAGAGAGAAAATATCGAGGTCGTCCGTACAATATCGGTCCGAAACTAACGAACTTGTCGTTATCTGCACAAGCTACAGTACGATAGCACTGAGGGTTCGTCTTCCGTACAAAATTTTCCCCGACTCGCCCGTACATCTAAATTTAGGTTTAGACCAGCCATCCGTACACTCTTGCGTCTGTTCATACGAATTCCGTACAATCTCGGTGAAAAATTGTCTTTTTGTGTACAAAGCCAGAGAATGACGGATCTTTAAGTCACGGTTCGTCTTTCGTACAGAATCCTCCTTCCGTACATCATCCTCCTTTTGTACAAAACCCCCCTTCCGTACAAAATCCTCCTTTCGTACATAATCCTCCTTTCCGCACAATTTAAGTTCCCTGCTTCGCTCAAAGTTCCGTAAATTCCGTACACTCATGCGTCTGTCCCATACTTCCATAGTTCCGTTGGATGTACTTTCCTAAACCCTGATTGTACACTTGGCAACAGACCAGATCTTACCGTACACAATTTTGTCGTTTTCGATCGCTTCAGACTTGAAGCACACATTTTTCTCCCGCCTTTTATCAACTTTTTCGATCTCCAAAATTTTTAAAATTGAAGTCTCCTGTCTCAGGAAACCCTAATTTCTTCCTTGTTTTTTTCTTATTTCCCAGCCTATTTCCTCCCTCCTTATTTTTTTCTTAGTTTCCCATCTCGTTCCCTCCTCATTTTCTTTCTTTTTTTCCATCCTTGTATTATTTATTTCCAGTGTGAATTTTCAAGTTCGGTTTTTAGCGCTCAATTTTTTTGGTCTTATTGGACAAAATCCAATCTTAAATTCAAAAAAATCATCCAATTCTCGAACTTTAATCCCTTAAATTCAAAATTAGCCCAAAAGCCCCAATCTAAAACCCTGAACTCAACACCCTAAATTTCAAAACCCTAATATCAAAAACCCCAATTTCAAAACCCTAATTTCAAAACCCCAATTTCAGAACTCTAGCACAAAAACCCTATCTTTTTTCGAAATGGTGAAGTACGTGGTGGTGACAGGTGGCGTTGTGAGCGGTCTCGGAAAAGGCGTAACTGCCAGTAGTGTCGGTGTTCTGTTAAAGGCAACGGGACTCCGTTGTACTTCCATAAAAATTGATCCGTACATAAATACGGACGCTGGAACTATGTCTCCGTTTGAACATGGAGAGGTTTTCGTCCTCGACGACGGAGGAGAGGTACGGTTTTTGGAACTATTTCCGTACGATATTCTGTTCTGTATTCCGTACTGTGGTTTGTACTGTTTCTGTACACCCATACAGTTTTACCCACAAAACTGTAGATTTTTTTTTTTTTTTTGTATTGTTGTCCATACAATCTGTATATTTTTTTCTCCGTATTAGTGTGTGTACAATCTGAACTGATTCCGTATTATTGTCCTATAATCGGTACAAATTTCTGTACTATTTTTTATATAATACGTACTATTTGTAGCTATAAAAAAAAAAAAAAAACTGTACGGCTGGCTGTATTTGCTGGTTGGTGAGAGTTGCGGTGAGAGGAAAGAGAAGGAAGGGGAAGGGAGGGAGAGGCGTTGGAGGAATGAAGAATGAGAGTGGGAAGAGTGGAGAGAGAGGTAATGGGGAGGGGGGAAGGGAAGATAGAGAAGAAGAGATAGTGGTGGAGAGGGAGAGGAGTGGAAAAGAGAAGAAGGGGGGATTTTTTTCTTTGATTTTCCATTGCCCTTTGCCCATAAATTATTCGCACAGTAACAAATTTTTGCAATTTTATGTTTTTTTGTTTTTTCATGTTTGGTGCATTTTTCATATAGGTGGATCTTGACTTGGGAAATTATGAACGTTTTTTGGATATTACTCTCACACGTGACAACAATATTACGACGGGGAAGGTTTACCAGGTGATTTTTTTTTTTTTTTTTTTATCCCTTTTTTTTCCCCTGTGGGATTAAGTTTAGAATGCGGCTTTTAGCGGGTTCCATATGTTAGAATTAAGTTTTTCTTTTAACTTCAGTAATGTTGAATTATTCTCAATTGTCCAATTTTTTGTGTGCATGTGCAATGATTATATTGTTCACTATTACGATCTCTAATGTATTAACGGTTTTTTTTTTAATAATGATTAATTTGGACGAATCTGTATGTGTTTTATGTAAAATATTTGATGCTTCATGTTCTATGTCCTTTCTTGATCTCTCTCTCTCTCTCTCTCTCTCTCTCCATCGCTCTGTCGTCCTAATAATTTTTTCTGTGGGAATCTAAAATCGGCTCACAGAACAGAAATATACAATGAACAAAATCTAACATTTGATGTTATTGGCCAAGGTTCTATTCCCAATATCGTTTTGTTCAATAGAAAATCTTAAAGTTTACTGCGTAATTCTTATTGGGTTGTTAATCATCATCTCAATGTCCAGAATGCAATGTCCAATGTCCAATGTTTCGAATGTCAATGTTCCAAGGTCCAATATTCTATATTCAAGTTCTATGTTTAATGTCCAATGTATAATGTTTCCATTGTCAATTTCTCAATGTCCAATGTTTCCTAGGTCCAATGTTCAATGTCCAATGTCCAGTGTTCAATGCTCAATTTTCAAAGCCTAATGTTCAATGTTGAATGTGCAATGTGCAAATTTTCCGCTGTTCAATGTTCATTTTCCAGTTTTAATGTTTAATGTCCAACAGTCAATGTCCAATGTTCAATATCCAATGTTCAATATCCAATGTTTCTTATGTCCAGTGTCCAATATTTAATGTCCAATGTTGAATGTTTAATGTGCTATGTCCTATGTTTCCAATAGCCACTGCCTAATGTCCAATGTGCAAAACGTCACATTTTGAATGTCCAATGTTCCATTATGATTATTCGATGTCTAAGGTCGCATTTATGTGTTCGAACTGAATTTTCAATTGGCCTTTTCAATGTTTCATTTTTGGTGACCCGTGCTCAATGCTCAAATTAATTTTAATATTTGTAATCAACTTAATGCCCCATTGTAATGTGTTTGTTTAATGTTTAATTTTTAAAGTCCAATATCCATGTCTCGTTTTTGTTGTTAGTTGTCTTATGTTTATTGTCTCATGTTCAATGTCTATCTTCCAGTATACTATGGCTGTTCCGAAATAAAAACAAAGTTTAGAACGCCTTCAAAATCCAGACATGTGAGACTAAATTCGAAAAATGTCGCCGTAATTTATTTTTCCAGAGAGTTATAGAAAAGGAGCGCAAAGGGGACTATCTCGGTAAAACAGTTCAGGTAAAGGACTAGCCCACTCGCAAATTGTATTCTTTAGATTTTACAAGAATCTCTGTTTTTCCCTCTCATTTTTTTTTTTTCTATTTTTCACTCAAGTTTTTGATCCCTGTTTGTTTCCTTCACGGTTTTGTCTTTCATTAGAATGTGATTTTTGACTTAACATGTCCAAAATTCACAATATACACTGTTTTTTTCTCTTTTTTTTTATCCTTTCAATTTTCATGTTTTAAAATTTTTCCATTACTAGATTGCTACTCTCAGTTCCTCTACCTATTCAAATTCCGCACTATATTTTTTTTCATAGAAAGGTATTTGGAAGTCCTTTTTACATTGCTCATATTTTTGTTTTTCTTTTATTTTTTAATTTTATTTTCTTGGTGGTTCCCCATATTATTGAGGCAAGTTATCCGTTCTTTTCTGTGTTCAAACCATTGAACAATTTTTGATTTTTTTGAGCAATGTTAAATCTTTTGAAACATTCTCTTTTCTTTTCATAGAAAGGTACTTGAGAGTCCATCCTACAATGCCCGTATTTTTGTTATTTTTTGTTTTTCTTTTTTCAATTTTTTGTGGTTCCTCATACTACGAACGGAAACACCAAAAATTGGTCCAAGCCAAGCCCCAAAAATTCTTTTTTTTTGTTTTTTTATGCTTTTTTTTTCATAGAAAGATATTGGAGAGCCTCTTCTACAATACCCACATTTTTTTTTTTTTTTTTTTTTTTCGATTTGTCAGGTGGTTCCCCATATTACGGACGCCATTCAGGAGTGGATAGAGAGAGTGGCAAGAGTTTCGGTGGACGGTTCCGGACTCCCCGCGGATATTTGTATTATTGAATTGGGGGGAACTGTAGGTGAGAAAAAGGGGTATAAATGGGGAAATAGAGGGGAAAAATGAGGGGAAAAAGAGGGTAGAAATGGGGTAAAAAAATGGGGAAAAGGGGGAAAAGTAGTGTAGAAAGAGGGAGGAAAATAGGGTAATTATTAGTGTTGTGTATCAGGAAAAAACTTATTGCAATAAAACCGATACCGATAGTTATCGGTTATCGAACAGTGAGGGGTCCCGATATATCGCTCCGAGACCAACAAATTCCTTATTGGCGATAAGTGGAAAAAAATATAGTACGCTATATAATAGTACTTTATAGTATACTGTATTGTATTTTTCACTGTATGTAGCGTGGTATGCCACGTGTGACAACCTGTTCCTTACTCTGTATAACAGAAGAACAGAAGTTCAGTACAACGGAATAAACTGTACAAATGTACGGTATGAACCATACAACTATCGCCGATAGGTATTGAACCGGTGTTATCGCGATAGAATATCGGTTTTCCATCGCGATAACACCGGTACCGATATATCGTGCCAATATATCGATTATCGGTAGGCCAAAAAAAGGGGCATATCGGTTATCGGTAAATGTCTACCGATACGCAACACTAGTAATTATAGTGTAGAAAGAAGGGGAAAAAAAGAAAATGGCTACAAAGTGGTTAAAAATGTGGTTCAAAAGAAGGTAGAAATGGGAAAAAAAAGAAGGGGAAATGGGGGGTAAAAATTGGGTAAATGAGGGTAAATTAAGGGTAGAAAAGTGGGAGTAAAAGGGAGGAAATAGGAGTAAAGGGTGAGGTGAAGAGAGGAAGTAAAAGGAGGGAGTGGTGGGGATAAAGGGGGGAAGAAATTGGGGAAGTTAGGTCGAAAAGAGGGAATGAGGAGGAGGAACAAGAGGGGAAATAGGAGAAAAGGAGCTTGAAAAGGGGGTATAGAAGAGAGGAGAGGAAAAAAAGTGAGGAAAAATGGCTTCAAGAAAGGCCAAAAAGTGGCAGTAGTAGGGGTTAGTATTAGGGTTGTAGGAGGGTTAAAAGGGGTTAAAGGGGGTAAATCAATGGGGTAAGTTTAAGGGAGTGGAAGGAAATATTTGGAGTTTAAAAAGAAGGAGAGGGAGGGGTTTTAATTGACTGAATTGGAAGGGTAAAAATGGGGTTTTGGGAATTTCAGGAGATATTGAATCTATGCCTTTTGTGGAGGCTCTTCGTCAGTTTCAGTTTCGAGTCGGTGAGGGATTATTTTTTTTTTTTTTTCAGTAATTATTTATTATTATTAATGCTACTA
>JBBHKE010000237.1:201084-245745 GCA_037447655.1 Zygnema cylindricum | reverse complement strand
GAAAAAATAGTTTAGGTTTTTTTTTTTAATATTTTTGTGAGCGTTAACAATATAAAGAGTTTTTTACCACTATTGTTGTTAGCGCAAACACAAACTTGTGTTATAAACATGGTTCAGAGATTATTTTACCACTTTTTGTGACCGCGAACAATAAACTTTGTTTGTTACAAATATTTTTGTTAGCGCAAACTCAAATTTGTGTTAGAAACATGTTATAAGGTTTTTTTTAACTATTTTTGTGAGGTTTAACAATATAAAGTGTTTGATGGCACTATTGTTGATAGCGCAAACACAAACTTGTGTTACAAACATGGTCCAGAGTTTATTTTCCATCTTTTTTTGACCACGAACAATAAACATTGTTTTTTACAAATATCTTTGATTGCCCAAGCTCAAATTTGTGTTAAAAACATGTTTTAAGGTTTTTTTTACCTACTTTTGTGAGGTTTAACAATATAAAGTGTTTGATGGCACTATTGTTGATAGCGCAAACACAAACATGTGCTACAAACATGTTTAAGATTTTATTTTACCTCTTTTTGTGGCGGAGAACAATAAACGTTGTTTGTTACAAACATCTTTGTAAGCGCAAACTCAAATCTGTGTTAAAACATGGTTTAGGGATTTTTTTAACTATTTATTTGAGCAATTACAATTTAAAGAATTTGTTACTACTATTGTTGTTGTTGCAAACACAAACTTGTGTTATAAACATGGTAGAGAGATTATTTTACCTCTTTTTGTGACTGCGAACTAAAAACGTTGTTTGTTACAGATATCTTTGTTAGCGCAAACTCAAATTTGTGGTAGAAACATGGTTTAAGATTTTTTTCGATCTATTTATTTGAGCATTCATAATGTAAAGTGTTTTGCTAGCACTATTGTTGTTAGCGCAAACAAAAACTTGTGTTACAAATAGGTTCGGAGTTTAATTTACCTCTTTTTGTGACCGCAAACAATAAACTTTGTTTGTTACAAATATCTTTGTTAGCACAAACTCAAATGTGTGTTAGAAACATGGTTTAGGGTTTTTTTTCAACTATTTTTGTGAGCGTTAAAAATATAAAGTGTTTGTTATGACTATTGTTGTTAACGCAAACACAAACTTGTGTTATAAACATGGTTTGGACTTAATTTTTCCTTTTTTTGTGATCGCGAACAATAGTTGTTGTTTGTAACAAATATCTTTGTTAGCGCAAACTCAAATTTGTGTTAGAAACATGGTTTAGGGTTTTTTTTAACTATTTTTGTGAGCGTTAACAATATAAAGTGTTTCATAGCACTGTTGTTGTTAGCGCAAACACAAACTTGTGTTACAAACATGGTCGAGAGATTATTTTCCATCTTTTTGTGACCACGAACAATAAACGTTGTTTGTTACAAATATCTTTGATAGCCCAAGCTCAAATTTGTGTTAAAAACATGTTTTAAGGTTTTTTTTAACTATTTTTGTGAGCTTTAACAATATAAAGTGTTTGATGGCACTATTGTTGTTAGCTCAAACACAAACATGTGTTACTAACATGGTTTAGATTTTATTTTACCTCTTTTTGTGGCGGAGAACAGTAAGTGTTGTTTGTTACAAATATCTTTGTCAGCACAAACTCAAATTTGTGTTAGAAACATGGTTTAGGGATTTTTTTAACTATTTCTTTGAGCATTTACAATTTAAAGAGCTTGTTACGACTATTGTTGTTAACGCATACACAAACTTGTGTTATAAACATGGTTCGGACTTAATTTTACCTCTTTTTGTGATCGTGAACAATAGTTGTTGTTTGTAAAAAATATCTTTGTTAGCGCAAACTCAAATTTGAGTTAGAAACATGGTTTAGGGTTTTTTTTAACTATTTTTGTGGGCGTTAACAATAAAAAGTGTTTGATAGCACTGTTGTTGTTAGCGCAAACACAAACATGTGTTACAAACATGGTATAGATTTTATTTTACCTCTTTTTGTGACCGCGAACAATAAACACTGTTTGTTACAAATATCTTTGTTAGCGCAAACTCAATTTGTGTTGGAAACTTAGCTTATGGTTTTTTTGAACTAAAATTATGAGAGTTAACAATATAAAGAGTTTGTTACCACTATTGTTGTTAGCGCAAACACAAACTTATGTTACAAAAATGGTTAGGAGTTTATTTTACCTCTTTTTGTGACTGCGAACAATAAACGTTGTTTGTTACAAATATCTTTGTTAGCGCAAACTCAAATTTGTGTTCGAAACATGGTTTAGGGTTTTTTTTAACCATTTTTGTGAGTGTTAACAATTGTAAGTATTTGTTACCACTATTTTTGTTAGCGCAAACACAAACTTGTGTTATAAACATATTTCGGAGATTGTTTTACCCTTTTTTGTGACCGCGAACAATAAACGTTGTTTGTTACAAATATCTTTGTTAGCACAAAATTAAATTTGTGTTAGAAACATGGTTTAGGGTATTTTTTTACCAATTTTGTGAATGTTAACAATATAAAGAGTTTGTTTACACTATTGTTGTTAGCGCAAAATCAAACTTGTGTTATAAACATGGTTCGGAGTTTGTTTTACCTCTTTTTGTGGCGGCGAACAATAAACGTTGTTTGTTACAAACATCTTTGTTAGCGCAAACTCAAATATGTGTTAGAAACATGGTTTAGGGATTTTTTTAACTATTTCTTTGAGCATTAATAGTATAAAGTGTTTGTTACCACTATTGTTGTTAGCGCAAACACAAACTTGTGTTATAAACATGGTTCGGAGATTATTTTACCTCTTTTTGTGACCGCGAACAATAAACGTTGTTTGTTACAAATATCTTTCTTAGCGGAAACTCAATTTGTGTTGGAAACTTAGCTTAGGGTTTTTTTGAACTAAATTTATGAGAGTTAACAATATAAAGAGTTTGTTACCAATATTGTTGTTAGCGCAAACACAAACTTGTGTTACAAAAATGGTTCGGAGTTTATTTTACCTCTTTTTGTGACTGCGAACAATAAACGTTGTTTGTTACAAATATCTTTGTTAGCGCAAACTCAAATTTGTGTTAGAAACATGGTTTATGGTTTTTTAGAAATATTTTGTGAGTGTTAACAATATAAAGAGTTTGTTTACACTATTGTTGTTAGCGCAAACACAAACTTGTGTTATAAACATGGTTCGGAATTTATTTTAGCTCTTTTGTGACCACGAATAATAAACGTTGTTTGTTTTAAATATCTTTGTTAGCGCAAACTCAAATTTGTGTTAGAAACTTGGTATAGGGTTTTTTTTAACCATTTTTGTGAGTGTTAATAATAGAAAGTGTTTGTTACCACTATTTTTGTTAGCGCAAACACAAACTTGCGTTATAAACATGGTTTGGAGTTTATTTATCCTCTTTTAGTGACCGTGAACAATAAACTTTGTTTGTTACAAATATCTTTGTTAGCTCAAATTGAAATTTTTGTTGCAAACATGGTTTATTGTTTTTTATAAATATTTTGTGAGCGTTAACAATATAAAGTGATTGTTCCCACTATTGTTGTTACCGCAAACACAAACTTGTGTTATTTCCTCTTTTGTGACAGTGAAAAATAAACGTTGTTTGCTATAAATATCTTTGTTAGCACAAAATCAAATTTATGTTAGAAACATGGTTTAGGGTATTTTTTTACCAATTTTGTGAATGTTAAGAATAGAAAGTATTTGTTACCACTTTGATGTTAGCGCAAACACAAACTTGTGTTATAAACATGCTTCGGAGTTTGTTTTACCTCTTTTTGTGGCGGCGAACAATAAACGTTGTTTGTTACAAACATCTTTGTTAGCGCAAACTCAAATATGTGTTAAAACATGGTTTAGGGATTTTTTTAACTATTTTTTTGAGCGTTAATAGTATAAAGTGTTTGTTACCACTATTGTTGTTAGCGCAAACACAAACTTGTGTTATAAACACGGTTCGGAGATTATTTTACCTCTTTTTGTGACAGCAAACAAAAAGTTGTTTGTTACAAATTTATTTGTTCGCTCAAACTCAAATTTGTGTTGGAAACTTAGCTTAGGGTTTTTTTGAACTAAATTTGTGAGCATTAACAATATAAAGAGTTTGTTATCACTATTGTTGTTAGTGTAATCACAAACTTGTGTTATAAACATGATTCGCAATATATTTTACCTCATTTTGTGACCGCGACAAATAAACGTTGTTTGTTACAAATATCTTCGTAAGTGCAAACTCAAATTTGTGTTAGAAACATGGTTTAGGAATTTTTTTAACTATTTTTGTGAGCTTTATTAATATAAATTGTTTGTTACCACTATTGTTGTTAGCGCAAACACAAACTTGTGTTATAAACATGGTTCAGATTATATTTTACCTTTTTTTGGGACCGCTAACAATAAACATTGTTTGTTACAAATATCTTTGTTAGCGCAAACTCAAATTTGTGTTGGAAACTTTGTTTAGTGTTTTTTTTGAACTAATTTTGTGAGCGTAACAATATAAAGAGTTTGTTTACACTATTGTTGTTAGCGAAAACACAAACTTGTGTTATAAACATGGTTCGGAGTTTACTTTACCTCTTTTATGACCACGAATAATAAACGTGGTTTGTTATAAATATCTTTGTTAGCGCAAACTCAAATTTGTGTTAGAAACTTGGTTTAGGGATTTTTTTAACTATTTTTTTGAGAGTTAATAGTATAAATTGTTTGTTACCACTATTGTTGTTAGCGCAAACACAAACTTGTGTTATAAACATTGTTCGGAGATTATTTTACCTCTTTTTGTGACAGCAAACAAAAAGTTGTTTGTTACAAATATATTTTTTCGCTCAAACTCAAATTTGTGTTGGAAACTTAGCTTACGGTTTTTTTAAACTAAATATGTGAGCGCTAACAATATAAAGAGTTTGTTACCACTATTGTTGTTAGCGTAATCACAAACTTGTGTTATAAACATGGTTCGCAATATATTTTACCTCATTTTGTGACCGCAACAAATAAACGTTGTTTGTTACAAATATCTTCGTAAGCGCAAACTCAAATTTGTGTTAGAAACATGGTTTAGGAATTGTTTTAACTATTTTTGTGAGCGTTATTGATATAAAGAGTTTTTTACCACTATTATTGTTAGCGCAAACACAAACTTGTGTTATAAACATGGTTTAGATTTTATTTTACCTTTTTTTGGGACCGGGAACAATAAACATTGTTTGTTACAAATATCTTTGTTAGCGCAAATTCAAATTTGTGTTAGAAACTTGGTATAGGGTTTTTTTTAACTATTTTTGTAAGTGTTAACAATAGAAAGTGCTTGTTACCACTATTTTTGTTAGCGCAAACACAAACTTGTGTTATAAACATGGTTTGGGGTTTATTTATCCTCGTTTAGTGACCGCGAACAATAAACGTTGTTTATTACAAATATCTTTGTTAGCGCAAATTGAAATTTTTGTTACAAACATGGTTACGGTTTTTTATAGAAATTTTGTGAGCGTTAACAATATAAAGTGTTTGTTCCCACTATTGTTGTTATCGCAAACACAAACTTGTGTTATAAACATGGTTCGGAAATTTTTTTACCTCTTTTATGACCACGAATAATAAACTTTGTTTGTTATGAATATCTTTGTTAGCGCAAACTCAAATTTGTGTTAAAACATGGTTTAGGGATTTTTTTACCAATTTTGCGAATGTTAACAATAGAAACGGTTTGTTACCACTATTGTTGTAAGCGCAAACACAAACTTGTGTTATAAACATGGTTTGGAGTTTATTTTACCTCATTTTGTGGCGGCGAACAATAAATGTTGTTTGTTACAAACATCTTTGTTAGCGCAAACTCAAACTTGTGTTAGAAACATGGTTTAGGGTATTTTTTAACTATTTTTGTGAGCGTTAACAATATAAAGAGTTTGTTACCACTATTGTTGTAAGCACAAACACATACTTGTGTTATAAACATGGTTCGGAGTTTATTTTACCTCTTTTTGTGGCGGCAAACAATAAACGTTGTTTGTTACAAACATCTTTGCTAGTACAAACTCAAATTTGTGTTGGAAACATGGTTTAGGGTTTTTTTTTACCAATTTTGTGAATGTTAACAATAGAAAGTGTTTGTTACCACTATTGTTGTTAGCGCAAACACAAACTTGTGTTATAAACATGGTTCGATGTTTATTTTAACTTATTTTGTGACCACGAACAAAAAACGTTGTTTGTTACAAATATCTTTGCTAGCACAAACTCAAATTTGTGTTGGAATCTTGGTTTACCGATTTTTTTGAACTAATTTTGTGAGCGTTAACAATATAAAGAGTTTTTTACCACTATTGTTGTTAGCGCAAACACAAACTTGTGTTATAAATATGGTTCAGAGTTTATTCTACCTCTTTTTGTGACCGCAACAATAAACGTTGTTAGTTACAAATATCTTTGCTAGCTCAAACTCAAATTTATCTTGGAAACTTGGTTTAAGGTTTTTTTTAACCATTTTTGTGAGTGTTAACAATAGAAAGTGTTTGTTCCCACTATTGTTGTTATCGCAAACACAACTTTGTGTTATAAACATTGATTGGAGTTTATTTTACCTCTTTTTGTGGCGGCTAACAATAAACGTTTTTTGTTACAAACATCTTTGTAAGCGCAAACAAAAATCTATGTTAAAACATGGTTTAGGGATTTTTTTAACTATTTCTTTGGGCATTTACAATTTAAAGAGTATGTTACCACTATTGTTGTTATTGCAAACAAAAATTTGTGTTATAAACATGGTATGGAGATTATTTTACCTATTTTTGTGACTGCGAACAATAAACATTGTTTATTACAAATATCTTTGTTAGGGCAAACTCAAATTTGTGTAAGAAACATGGTTTAGGGTGTTTTTTTACTATTTTTTTGAGGGTTAATAGTATAAAGTGTTTGTTACCACTATTGTTGTTAGCGCAAACGCAAACTTGAGTAATAAACATAGTTTGGAGATTATTTTACCTCTTTTTGTACCGCGAACAATAGACGTTGTTTGTTACAAATATCTTTGTTAGCGCAAACTCAAATTTGTGGTAGAAACATAGTTTAGGATTTTTTTCGATCTATTTATTTGAGGGTTCACAATGTTAAGTGTTTGATAGCACTATTGTTGTTAGCGCAAAAAAAAACTTGTGTTACAAATAGGTTCGGAGTTTAATTTACCTCTTTTTGTGACCGCAAACAATACACTTTGTTTGTTACAAACATCTTTGTTAGCGCATACTCAAATTTGTGTTAAAACATGGTTTAGAGATTTTTTTAACTATTTCTTTGAGCATTTACAATTTAAAGAGTTTGTTACCACTAATATTGTTATCGCAAACACAAACTTGTGTTATAAACATGGTACGAAGATTATTTTACCTCTTTTTGTCACTACAAACAATAAACGTTGTTTGTTACAAATATCTTTGTTAGTGCAAACTCAAATTTGTGTAAGAAACATGGTTTAGGGTTTTTATTAACTATTTTTGTGAGCGTTAAAAATATAAAGAGTTTGTTACCACTATTGTTGTTAGCGCAAACACAAATTTGTGTTATAAACATGGTTCGGAGTTTATTTAAACTTTTTTTGTGACCGCGAACAATAAACATTGTTTGTTACAAATATCTTTGCTAGCACAAACTCAAATTTGTGTTGGAAACTTGGTTTAAGGTTTTTTTTACCATTTTTGTGAGTGTTAACAAAAGAAAGAGTTTGTTACCACTATTGATGTTAGCGCAAACACAAACTTGTGCTACAAATAGGTTCGGAGTTTATTTTACCTCTTTTTGTGACCGCAAACAATAAATGTTGTTTGTTACAAATATCTTTGTTAGCACAAACTCATATTTATGTTAGAAACATGGTATAGGGTTTTTTTTAACTATTTTTGTGAGCGTTTAAAATATAAAGTGTTTGTTACCTTTATTGTTGTTAACCCAAACACTAACTTGTGTTACAAACATGGTCCAAAGTTTATTTTCCCTTTTTTTTGTGACCGCGAACAATAAACGTTGTTTGTTACAAATATCTTTGATAGCCCAAGCTCAAATTTGTGTTAAAACCATGGTTTAAGGTTTTATTTAACTATTTTTGTGAGCTTTAACAATATAAAGTGTTTGATGGCACTATTGTTGTTAGCGCAAACACAAACATGTGTTACAAACATGGTTTGGAGTTTATTTTACCTCTTTTTGTGGCGGCGAACAATAAACGTTGTTTGTTACAAACATCTTTGTTAGCGCAAACTCAAATTTGTGTAAGAAACATGGTTTTGGGTTTTTTTTATCTATTTTTGTGAGCGTTAACAATATAAAGAGTTTTTTACCACTATTGTTGTTAGCGCAAACACAAACTTGTGTTTTAAACATGGTTTGGAGTTTATTTTAACTTTTTTTGTGACCGCAAACAACAAAGGTTGTTTGTTACAAATATCCTTGTTAACACAAACTCAAATTTGTGTTGGAAACTTGGTTTAAGGTTTTTTTTAACCATTTTTGTGAGTATTAACAATAGAAAGTGTTTGTCACAACTATTGTTGTTAGCGCAAACAAAAACTTGTGTTATAAGCATGGTTTAAAGTTTAATTTTCCTCATTTTGTGACCGCGAATGATAAACGTTGTTTGATACAAATATCTTTGCTAGCACAAACTCAAATTTGTGGTAGAAACATGGTTTATGATTTTTTTTTATCTATTTATTTGAGCGTTAACAATGTAAAGTGTTTGATAGCACTATTGTTGTTAGCGCAAACAAAAACTTGTGTTATAAATAGGTTCGGAGTTTATTTTACCTCTTTTTGTGACCGCAAACAATAAACTTTGTTTGTTACAAATATCTTTGTTAGCACAAACTCAAATTTGTGTTAGAAACATGGTTTAGGGTTTTTTTTAACTATTTTTGTGATTGTTAAAAATATAAAGTGTTTGTTACCACTATTGTTGTTAACGCAAACACAAACTTGTGTTATAAACATGGTTCGTACTTAATTTTACCTCTTTTTGTGATCGCGAATAGTTGTTGTTTGTAACAAATATCTTTGTTAGCGCAAACTCAAATTTGTGTTAGAAACATGGTTTAGGGTTTTTTTTAACTATTTTTGTGAGCTTTAACAATATAAAGTGTTTGATGGCACTATTGTTGTTATCGCAATCACAAACTTGTGTTATAAACATGGTACGAAGATTATTTTTCCTCTTTTTGTGACTGCGAACTATAAAACGTTGTTTGTTACAAATATCTTTGTAAGCGCAAACTCAAATTTGTGTAAGAAACATGGTTTTGGGTTTTTTTTTAACTATTTTTGTGAGCTTTAACAATATAAAGAGTTTTTACCACAATTTTTTTTAGCGCAAACACAAACTTGTGTTATAAACATGGTTCGGAGTTTATTTTAACTTTTTTTGTGACCGCAAACAATAAACGTTGTTTGTTTCAAATATCTTTGTTAGCGCAAACTCAAATTTGTGTAAGAAACATGGTTTAGGGTTTTTTTTAACTATTTTTGTGAGCGTTATCAATATAAAGTGTTTCTTACCACTATTCTTTTAAGCGCAAACACAAACTTGTGTTATAAACATGGTTCGAGGTTTATTTTAACACTTTTTGTGACCGCGAACAATAAACATTAGCTGTTACAAATATCTTTGTTAGGGCAAACTCAAATTTGTGTTAGAAACATGGTTTAGGGTATTTTTAACTATTTTTGTGAGCGTTATCAATATTAAGTGTTTAATACCACTATTGTTGTTAGCGCAAACGCAAACTTTTGTTATAAACATGGTTTGGAGTTTATTTTACCTCTTTTTGTGACGGCGAACAATTAACATTGTTTGTTACAAATATCTTTGTTAGGGCAAACTCAAATTTGTGTTAGAAACATGGTTTAGGGTTATTTTTAACTATTTTTGTGAGCGTTATCAATATTAAGTGTTTAATACCACTATTGATGTTAGCGCAAACGCAAACTTTTGTTATAAACATGGTTCGGACTTAATTTTACCTTTTTTTGTGATCCAAACAATAAACGTTGCTTGTTACAAATATCTTTGTTAGCGCAAACTCAAATTTGTGGTAGAAACATAGTTTAGGATTTTTTTCGATCTATTTATTTGAGCGTTCACAATGTAAAGTGTTTGATAGCACTATTGTTGTTAGCGCAAACACAAACTTGTGTTACAAATAGGTCGGAGTTTAATTTACCTCTTTTTGTGACTGCAAACAATAAACTTTGTTTGTTACAAATATCTTTGATAGCCCAAGCTCAATTTTGTGTTAAAACCATGGTTTAAGGTTTTATTTAACTATTTTTGTGAGCTTTAACAATATAAAGTGTTTGATGGCACTATTGTTGTTAACGCAAACACAAACTTGTGTTATAAACATGGTTCGTACTTAATTTTACCTCTTTTTTTGATCGCGAATAGTTGTTGTTTGTAACAAATATCTTTGTTAGCACAAACTCAAATTTGTGTTAGAAACATGGTTTAGGGTTTTTTTTAACTATTTTTGTGAGCGTTAAAAATATAAAGTGTTTGTTACCACTATTGTTGTTATTGTAAACACAAACTTGTGTTATAAACATGGTTCGGACTTAATTTACCTCTTTTTGTGATCACGAACAATAGTTGTTGTTTGTAACAAATATCTTTGTTAGCGCAAACTCAAATGTATATTAGAAACATGGTTTAGGGTTTTTTTTTACTATTTTTGTGGGTGTTAACAATATAAAGTGTTTGATAGCACTGTTGTTGTTAGCGCAAACACAAACTTGTGTTACAAACATGGTACATAGTTTATTTTCCCTCTTTTTGAGATCGCGAACAATAAACGTTGTTTGTTACAAATATCTTTGATAGCCCAAGCTCAAATTTGTGTTAAAACCATGGTTTAATGTTTTATTTAACTATTTTTGTGAGCTTTAACAATATAAAGTGTTTGATGGCACTATTGTTGTTAGCGCAAATACAAACATGTGTTACAAACATGGTATAGATTTTATTTTACCTCTTTTTGTGACCGTGAACAATAAACGTTGGTTGTTACAAATATCTTTGCTAGCCCAAACTCAAATTTGTGTAAGAAACATGGTTTAGGGTTATTATTAACTATTATTGTGAGCGTTAACAATATAAAGAGTTTTTTACCATTATTGTTTTTAGCACAAACACAAACTTGTGTTATAAACATCGTTCGGAGTTTATTTTAACTTTTTTTGTGACCGCAAACAATAAACGTTGTTTGTTTCAAATATCTTTGTTAGCGCAAACTCAAATTTGTGTTAAAACATGGTTTAGGGTTTGGTTTAACTATTTCTTTGAGCATTTACAATGTAAAGAGTATGTTACCACTATTGTTGTTATCGCAAACACAAACTTGTGTTATAAACATGGTATGGAGATTATTTTACCTCTTTATGTGACTGCGAACAATAAACGTTGTTTGTTACAAATACCTTTGTTAGCGCAAACTCAAATTTGTGTGAGAAACATGGTTTAAGGTTTTTTTTTACTCTTTTTTTGAGCGTTAATAGTATATAGTGTTTGTTACCACTATTGTTGTTAGCGCAAACACAAACTTGAGTAATAAACATGGTTTGGAGATTATTTTACCTCTTTTTGTGACCGCGAACAATAAACATTGTTCGTTACAAATATCTTTGTTAGCGCAAACCCAAATTTGTGTTAGAAACATGGTTTAGGAATTTGTTTAACTATTTAAGGAAGCTTTAACAATGTAAAGTGTTTTTTACCACTATTGTTGTTAGTGCAAACACAAAATTTTGTTATAAACTTGATTCGGAGTTTATTCTACCTCTTTTTGTGACCATGAACAATAAACGTTGTTTAGTACAAATATTTGTTAGATCATACTCAAATTTGTGTTAGAAACATGGTTTAGGGTTTTTTTTTTAATATTTTTGTGAGCGTTAACAATATAAAGTGTTTGTTACCACTATTGTTGTTAGCTCAAACACAAACTTGTGTTATAAACATGGTTCGAGGTTTATTTTAACTTTTTTTGTGACCGCGAAAATAAACATTGTTTGATACAAATATCTTTGTTAGGGCAATTTCAAATTTGTGTTAGAAACATGGTTTATGATTATTTTTAACTTGTTTTGTGAGCGTTATCAATATAAAGTGTTTGTTACCACTATTGTTGTTAACGCAAACACAAACTTGTGTTATAAACATGGTTCGGACTTAATTTTACCTTTTTTTGTGATCCAAACAATAAACGTTGTTTGTTACAAATATCTTTGTTAGCGCAAACTCAAATTTGTGGTAGAAACATAGATTAGGATTTTTTTCGATCTATTTATTTGAGCGTTCACATTGTAAAGTGTTTGATAGCACTATTGTTGTTGGCGCAAACAAAAACTTGTGTTACAAATAGGTTCGGAGTTTAATTTACCTCTTTTTGTGACCGCAAACAATAAACGTTGTTTGTTACAAATATCTTTGCCATCCCAAACTCAAATTTGTGTTATAAATTTGGTTAAGGGATTTTTTAACTATTTTTGTGAGTGTTAACAATATAATGAGTTTTTTTACCTCTATTGTTGTTAGCGCAAACACAAACTTGTGTTATAAACATGGTTCGGAGTTTATTTTACCTCTTTTTGAGACCGCGAACAATAAAAATTGTTTGTTACAAATATCTCTCTTAGCGCATACTCAAATTTGTGTTAGAAACATGTTTAAGGTTTTTCTTAACTTTTTTTGTGAGTGTTAACAATATAAAGAGTTTTTTACCACTATTGTTGTTAGCGCAAACACAAACTTTTGTTATAAACATGGTTTGGAGTTTTTTTTAACTTTTTTTGTGACCGCGAACAATAAACGTTGTTTGTTACAAATATCTTTGCTAGCACAAACTCATTTATGTGTTGGAAACTTAGTTTAGGAATTTTTTGAACCAATTTTGTGAGCGTTAACAATATAAAGAGTTTGTTACCACTATTGTTGTTATTGTAAACACAAACTTGTGTTATAAATATTGTTCGGAGTTTATTTTACTTCTTTTTGTGATCGCGAACAAAAACGTTTTGTTATAAATATGGTTTGGAGTTTATTTTACCTCTTTTTTTGACCGGAAACAACAAACGTTGTTTGTTACAAATATCTTTGTTAGCTCAAACTCAAATTTGTGTTAGAAACATGGTTTAGGGTTTTTTTAACTATTTTTGTGAGTGTTAACAATATAAAGAGTTTGTTACCACTATTGATGTTAGCGCAAACACAAACTTTTGTTATAAACATGGTTTGGAGTTTATTTTAACTTTTTTTGTGACCGCGAACAATAAACGTTGTTTGTTACACATATCTTTGCTAGCACAAACTCAATTTTGTGTTGGAAACTTAGTTTAGGAATTTTTTGAACTAATTTTGTGAGTGTTAACAATATTGTTGAAATGTATGTATTTTCTAGGTCTGTATTGCAAAAAATAAATAGAGTAAGTCAACAAAGGCAGCCTGCTTCTTGCTCAAATCTCTTCGGTCCTCATACTTGTTGCAGTCACTGAAGACTAGAGAGAGAGCTAGAGCCATGGCCGTGAAAATAAGGGGAGTGTTGAAATGTATGTATTTTCTAGGTTTGTATTGCAAAAAATAAATAGAGTAAGTCAACAAAGGCAGCCTGCTTCTTGCTCAAATCTCTTCGGTCCTCATACTTGTTGCAGTCACTGAAGACTAGAGAGAGAGCTAGAGCCATGGCCGTCTAAAGAGGATAGGCTAATTCGTCGTTTGTACCAAAATGATTGTGCCGAGTTTCGGATTTGATCCTGGTACCTACACACTATATTAGATGTTGGCTTTAGCCAATAGCTTAGAGTAAACGATGGCATGTTTGGGGTACAATAGGTATTTATCAGCGTAGAAATCGAGAGTTCTAACAAACTAACAAATAACCAAAAACTGCTCTTGACCAGATTTGAACCATCATCTATGGTTATATTTGTAGAGGTAAGCCTTAACCAATAAGGCGTTATCGAAACAATACACGTGATGGGTTTTATAAATAGATAAACTTTAACGCAACAGCTAATTGACAGCAGACTTACCAAAAGGAGCAATTCCTGCATGTACGCGAATCTCAACCGTGTAAAATATGTTTTGATCGGACGGCCGGTATTATAGCCGCCACGCGAAGTGAGCTTTTGGCGGCATACGGAGATAGCGTCACGCGGTGCCACGTGGCGCCACATTATTTGATACCGGAGAAGATGGAAGGAGGAACCATGGCTTCCGATTTGACATGTGTCACCTTGTAGACCTTGTCGTACAATGGTCGTACAATAAGTACA
This sequence comes from Zygnema cylindricum, assembly GCA_037447655.1. Lineage (NCBI taxonomy): Eukaryota > Viridiplantae > Streptophyta > Zygnematophyceae > Zygnematales > Zygnemataceae > Zygnema > Zygnema cylindricum. The sequence continues at coordinate 231,459 of JBBHKE010000237.1, read as the reverse complement.
TCGCCCATTGTACCTTCTTGTGCTATATAGTGTTCCTATTGGACTAGGGTTTAGTAGTAGGTAGTCGTGAGTAGGCAGACGGAGACTTAGTAATATTTAGGTACCTCTCTCTCTAAGAGAGCTTGTAACTATAAAGGTCATCTTTGACCAGCCATAACTTAATGCTCGGGTGAGCAAATTCAGTGATTCTTTTTGCTGCGGACTCAGGGGAGTCTAAGCTACACAAGGGTGTAGTCGGTCAGAGTCTTTGCGTGCCAGGGTGACACTTATTTAGTGGGAAAGTCAAAGTGGGGAGTATTGTCCAAAACACATATTCAAGCTTTGAATTATGTGGTGGAACTGAGCACACAAAAGGTCTTAGCGCATACTCAAATTTGTGTTAGAAACATGTTTAAGGGTTTTCTTAACTATTTTTGTGAGTGTTAACAATATAAAGAGTTTGTTACCACTATTGTTGTTAGCACAAACACAAACTTGTGTTATTAACATGCTTCGGAATTTATTTGAACTTTTTTTGTGACCCCGAACAATAAACCTTGTTTGTTACAAATATCTTGTTAGCGCAAACTCAAATTTGTGTAAGAAACAAGGTTTAGGGTTTTTTTTAACTATTTTTGTGAGCGTTAATAATATAAAGTGTTTGATAACACTGTTGTTGTTAGCGCAAACACAAACTTGTGTTACAAACATGGTTAAGAATTTACTTTACCTTTTTTTGTGACGGCGAACAATAAACATTGTTTGTTATAAATATATTTGTTAGCGCAAACTCAAATTTGTGTTGGAAACTTGGTTTAGGGTTTTTTTGAACTATTTTTGTGAGCGTTAACAATATAAAGAGTTTGTTACCACTATTGTTGTTAGTGCAATCACAAACTTTTGTTATAAACATGGTTTGGAGTTTATTCTACCTCTTTTTGTGAATGCAAACAATAAACGTTGTGTTTTAAATATGGTTTGGAGTTTATTTTACCTCTTTTTTTGACCGCAAACAACAAACGTTGTTTGTTACAAATATCTTCGTTAGCGCAAACTCAAATTTGTGTTAAAAACATGGTTTAAGGTTTTCTTTAACTAATTCTGTGAGCATTAACAATATGAAGTGTTTGTTACCACTATTGTAGTCAGCCCAATAACAAACTTGTGTTATAAACATGTTCGGAGTTTATCTTACCTCTTTTTGTGACTGCAAACAATAAACGTTGTTTGTTACAAATAACTTTTGTTAGGCCTAACTCAAATTTGTGTTAGAAACATGGTTTAGGGTTTTTTGAACTATTTTTCTGAGCGTTAACAATATAAAGAGTTTGTTACCACTATTGTTGTTAGCACAAACACAAACTTGTGTTATAAACATGGTTCAAAGTTTATTCTACCGCTTTTTGTGAGGGCGAACAACTAACGTTTTTTGATACAAATATCTTTGTTAGCGCAAAGTCAAATTTGTGTTACAAACATGGTTTAGGGTTTTTTTAACTATTTTTGTGAGTGTTAAAAATATAATGAGTTTTTTTACCACTATTGTTGTTATCGCAAACACACACTTGTGTTATAAACATGGTTCACAATTTATTTTACCTCGTTTTGTGACTACAAACAATAAACGTTGTTTATTACAAATAACTTTTGTTAGGCCTAACTCAAATTTGTGTTAGAAACATGGTTTAGGGTTTTTTGAACTATTTTTGTGAGCGTTAACAATATAAAGAGTTTGATACCACTATTGTTGTTAGCGCAAACACAAACTAGTGTTATAAACGTGGTTCGGAGTTTATTTTACCTCTTTTTGTGACTGCAAACAATAAACGTTGTTTGTTACAAATAACTTTTGTTAGGCCTAACTCAAATTTGTGTTAGAAACATGGTTTAGGGTTTTTTGAACTATTTTTGTGAGCGTTAACAATATAAAGAGTTTGTTACCACTATTGTTGTTAGCGCAAACACAAACTTGTGTTATAATCCTGGTTCGGAGTTTATATTACCTCTTTTTGTGACTTCAAACAATAAACGTTGTTTGTTACAAATATCTTTGTTAGCGCATACTCAAATTTGTGTTAGAAACTTGGTTTAGGGTTTTTTTTAACTTTTTTTGAGAGCGTTAACAATTTAAAGAGTTTGTTACCACTATTGTTGTTAGCACAAACACAAACTTGTGTTATAAACATGGTTCGGAGTTTATTCTACCACTTTTGAAGAGCGCGAACAATAAACGTTATTTGATACAAATATCTTTGTTAGCGCAAACTCAAATTTGTGTAAGAAACATAGTTAAGGGTTTTTTTAACTATTTTTGTGAGCGTTAACAATATAACGAGTTTGTTACCACTATTGTTGTTAGCGCAAACACAAACTTGTGTTATATACATGGTTCAGAGTGTAGTTTACCTCTTTTTGTGACTGCAAACAATAAACGTTGTTTGTAAAAAATAACTTTGTTAGCGCAAACTCAAACTTGTGTTATAAACATGGTTTGGAGTATATTTTAACTTTTTTTTGTGACCACGAACAATAAATGTTGTTTGTTACAAATATCTTTGCTAGCACAAACTCAAATTTGTGTTGGAAACTTAGTATAGGAATTTCTTGAACTAATTTTGTGAGTGTTAACAATATAAAGAGGTTGTTAACACTATTGTTGATATTGTAAACACACACTTGTGTTATAACTATGGTTTTAAATTTATTTTACCTCTTTTTGTGACCGCGAACAAAAACGTTGTTTGTTATAAATATCTTGTTAGCGCAAATTCAAATTTGTGTATGAAACATGGTTTAGGGTTTTTTTTAACTATTTTTGTTAGCTTTAACAATGTAAAGTGTTTTTTACCACTATTGTTGTTAGTGCAATCACAAACTTTTGTTATAAACATGGTCTGGTTTTTATTCTACCTACTTTTGTGAACATGAACAATAAACGTTGTTTGTTACAAATATTTGTTAGCGCAAACTCAAATTTGTGTTACAAACATGGTTTAGGGTTTTTTTTTTTTAATATTTTTGTGAGCGTTAACAATATAAAGTGTTTGTTACCACTAATATTGTTAGCGCAAAGACAAACTTGTGTTATGGACATGGTTTGGAGTTTAATTTAACTCTTTTTGTGACCGCAAACAATAAACTTTGTTTGTTACACATATCTTTGTTAGCGCAAACTCAAATTTGTGTTAGAAACATGGTTTAGTGTTTTTTTTAACTAATTTTGTGAGCGTTAAAAATATACAGTGTTTGTTACCACTGTTGTTGTTAACGCAAACACAAACTTGTGTTATAAACATGGTTTGGACTTAATTTTACCTCTTTTCGTGATCGCAAACAATAAACGTTGTTTGTAACAAATATCTTTGTTATGAAACTCAAATTTGTGTTAGAAATATGGTTTAGGGTTTTTTTTGACTATTTTTATGAGTGTTAATAGTATAAAGTGTTTGTTAACACTATTGTTGTTAGCGCAAACACAAACTTGTGTTATAAAGATGGTTTGGAGAATATTTTACCTCTTTTTGTGACCGCCAACAATAAACGTTGTTTGTTACAAATATCTTTGATAGCCCAAGCTCAAATTTGTGTTAAAAACATGGTTTAAGGTTATTTTTTTTTTTTTTTGTGAGGGTTAACAATATAAAGTGTTTGTTGGCACTAATATTGTTAGCACAAACACAAACATGTGTTACAAACATGGTTTAGATTTTATTTTACAACTTTTTGTGACCGTGAACAATAAACATTGTTTGTTATAAATATCATTGCTAGCACAAACTCAAATTTGTGATGGAAACTTTGCTAAGGGTTTTTTTGAACTAATTTTGTGAGCGTTAAAAATATAAAGAGTTTGTTACCACTATTGTTGTTAGTGCAAACACAAACTTGTGTTATAAACATGGTTCGGAGTTTATTTTACCTCTTTTGTGACCTTGAATAATAAACGTTGTTTGTTATAAATATCTTTGTTAGCGCAAACTCAAATTTGTGTTAGAAACTTGGTTTAGGGTTTTTTTTAACCATTTTTGTGAGTGTTAATAGTATAAAGTGTTTGTTACCACTATTGTTGTTAGCGCAAACACAAACTTGTGTTATAAACATGGTTTGGAGTTTTTTTTTTTGTTTTTGTGACCGCAAACAATAAACGTTGTTTGTTATAAATATCTTTGTTAGCGCAAACTCAAATATGTGTTAGAAACATGGTTTACAGTTTTTATAAAATATTTTGTGAGCGTTAACGATAAAAAGTCTTTGTTACAACTATTGTTGTTAGCGCAAACACAAACTTGTGTTATAAACATGGTTCGGAGTTTCTTTTACCTCTTTTTGTGACGGCGAACAATAAACCCTGTTTGTTACAAATATCTTTGTTAGCGCAAACTCAAATCTGTGTTAAAACATGGTTTAGGGATTTTTTTAAGTATTTCTTCGAGCGTTTACAATTTAAAAAGTTTGTTACCACTATTGTTGTTATCGCAAACACAAACTTGTGTTATAAACATGGTACGGAGATTATTTTCCCTCTTTTTTATAAGGCAAACAATAAACGTTGTTTGTTACAAATATCTTTGTAAGCACAAACTCAAATTTGTGTAAGAATCATGGCTTAGGGTTTTTTTAACTATTTCTGTGAGCGTTAACAATAAAAAGTGTGTTTTACCACTATTGTAGTCAGCCCAAACACAAATTTGTGTTATAAACATGGTTTGGAGTTTATTTACCTCTTTTTGTAACTGCAAACAATAAATGTTTTGTTACAAATATCTTTTTTAGCGCAAACTCAAATTTGTGTTACAAACATGGTTTAGGGTATTTTTACACTTTTTTTGAGAGGGTTAACAATATAAAGAGTTTCTTACCGCTATTGTTGTTTGCGCAAACACAAACTTGTGTTATAAACATGGTTCGGAGTTTATTTTACCTCTTTTTGTGACTACAAACAATAAATGTTGTTTTTTACAAATATCTTTGCTATCCCAAACTCAAATTTGTTTTAGAAACATGGTTTAGGGTTTTTTAACTATTATTGTGAGTGTTAACAATATAATGAGTTTTTTTACCACTATTGTTGTTAGCGCAAACACAAACTTGTGTTATAAACATTGTTCGAAGTTTATTTTACCTCTTTTTGTGATCGCGAACAATAAACATTGTTTGTTACAAATATCATTGTTAGCACAAACTCAAATTTGTGTTGGAAACTTGGTTTAGGGTTTTTTTAAACTATTTTTGTGAGAGTTAACAATATAAAGAGTTTGTTACCACTATTGTTGTTAGCGCAAACACAAAATATTGTTATAAACATTGTTCGGAGTTTATTTTACCTCTTTTTGTGACTGCAAACAATAAACGTTGTGTGTTAGAAATATCTTTGTTAGCGCAAACTCAAATTTGTGTAAGAAACATAGTTAAGTGTTTTTTTTTACTATTTTTGTGAGCGTTAACAATATAAAAAGAGTTTTTTACCACTATTGTTGTTAGCGCAAACACAAACTTGTGTTATAAACAGGGTTCTGAGAGTATTTTAACTTTTTTTGTGACCGCGAACAATAAACATTGTTTGTTACAAATATCTTTGTTATCGCATACTCAAATTTGTGTTAGAAACATGGTTTAGGGTTTTTTTAAACTTTTTTTGAGAGCGTTAACAATATAAAGAGTTTGTTACCACTATTGTTGTTAGCACAAACACAAACTTGTGTTATAAACATGGTTCGGAGTTTATTCTACCGCTTTTTGTGAGCGCAAACAATAAACGTTATTTGATACAAATATCTTTGTTAGCGCAAACTCAAATTTGTGTAAGAAACAAACAACGTTTATTGTTCGGAGACACAAAAAGAGTTAAATTAAACTCCGAACCATGTTTATAACACAAGTTTATGTTTGCGCTAACAACATTAGTGGTAAACAAACATTTTATATTGTTAATGCTCACAAAAATAGTTAAAAAAATCCCTCAACCGTGTTACTAACACAAATTTAAGTTTGCGCAAACAAAGATATTTTTAACAAACAACATTTATTGTTCGCGATCTTAAAAAGAGGAAAAATAAATTCTGATCCATGTTTATAACACAAGTTTGTGCTTGCGCTAAAAACAATAGAGGTAACAAACCTTTATATTGTTAACGCTCACAAAAATAGTTCAAAAAACCCTAAACCATGTTTCTAACAGAAATTTGAGTTTGCACTAACAAAGATATTTGTAACAAACGAAAATTATTGTTCGTGGTCACAAAAAGAGGTAAAATAAACTCCGAACCATGTTTATAACACAAGTTTATGTTTGCGTTAACAACAATAGTGGTAACAAACATTTTATACTGTTACGCTCACAAAAATAGTTAAAAAAATCCCTAAACCATGTTTCTAACACAAATTTGAGTTTGCGCTAACACACATATTTGTAACAAACAACGTTTATTGTTCAACGTCACAAAAAGAGGTAAAATAAACTCTGAACTATGTATAGTGCAAACACAAACTTGTGTTATAAACATGGTTCGGAGTTTATTTTACCTCTTTTTGTGGCTGCGAACAATAAACGATGTTGGTTACAAATATCTTTGTTAGCGCAACTTCAAATTTGTGTTAGAAATATTATTTAGGGTTTTCTTAACTATTTTTGTGAGCGTTAACAATATAAAGTGTTTGTTACCACTAAAGTTGTTAGCGCAAACACAAACTTGTGTTATAAACATGGTTCGAGGTTTATTTAACCTTTTTTTGTGACCGTGAACAATAAACGTTGTTTGTTACAAATATCTTTGTTAGGGCAAACTCAGATTTGTGTAAGAAACATGGTTTAGGGTTTTTTTTAACTATTTTTGTGAGCGTTAACAATATAAAGAGTTTTTTACCACTATTGTTGTTAGCGCAAAAACAAACTTGTGTTATAAACATGGTTCAGATTTTACTTTACCTTTTTTTGTGACGGCGAACAATAAACATTGTTTGTTACAAATACCTTTGTTAGCGCAAACTCAAATTTGTGTTGGAAACTTGGTTTAGGGTTTTTTTGAACTATTTCTGTGAGCGTTAACAATATAAAGAGTTTGTTACCACTATTGTTGTTAGCGCAAACACAAACTTGTGTTATAAACATGGTTTGGAGTTTTTTTTCTTCTTTTTGTGACCGCAAACAATAAACGTTGTTTGTTACAAATATCTTTGTTAGCGCAAATTGAAATATTTGTAACAAACATGGTTTACGGTTTTTTTTTTATATTTTGTGAGCGTTAACAATATAAAGTGTTTGTTCCCACTAATATTGTTATCGCAAACATAAATATGGTTTGGAGTTTATTTTTCCTCTTTTGTGACTACGAAAAATAAACGTTGTTTGTTATAAATATCTTTGTTAGCACAAAATCAAATTTATGTTAGAAACATGGTTTAGGGTATTTTTTAACTAACTTTGTGAATGTTAACAATAAAAAGTATTTGTTACAACTATTGTTGTTAGCGCAAACACAAACTTGTGTTATAAACATGGTTTGGAGTTTATTTTACCTCTTTTTGTGACGTTGAACAATAAACATTGTTTGTTACAAATATCTTTGTTATCGCAAACTCAAATCTGTGATAAAACATGGTTTAGGGATTTTTTTAAGTATTTCTTTGAGCGTTTACAATTTAAAGAGTTTGTTACCACTATTGTTGTTATCACAAACACAAACTTGTGTTATGAACATGGTTCGGTGTTTATTTTACCTCTTTTTGTGATCACGAACAATAAACTATGTTTGTTACAAATATTTCCTTAGTGCAAACTCAAATTTGTGTTAGAAACATGGTTTAAGGTTTTTTTTAACTATTTTTGTGAGCATTTACAATATAAAGTGTTTGTTTCCACTATTGTTGTCAGCCCAAACACAAACTTGTGTTATAAAAAATGTTCGGAGTTTATTTTAACTTTTTTTGTGACCGCGAACAATAAACATTGTTTATTACAAATATCTTTGTTAGCGCAAACTCAAATCTGTGTTAGAAACATGATTTAGGGTTTTTTTAACTATTTCTGTGTGTGTTAACAATATAAAGTGTTTGTTACCACTATTGTTGTTAGCGCATACACAATCTTGTGTTATAAACATGTTTTGGAGATTATTTTACCTCTTTTTGTGACCGCCAACTATAGACGTTGTTTGTTACAAATATCTTTGCTTGCACAAACTCAAATTTGTGTTAGAAACATGGTTTAGGGTTTTTTTAACTATTTTTGTGAGCGTTAACAATATAAAGAGTTTTTTACCACTATTGTTCTTAGTGCAAACACAAACTTGTGTTATAAACATAGTTCGAGGTTTATTTTACCTCTTTTTGTGGTCGCGAACAACAAAATTGTTTGTTACAAATATCTTTGTTAGCGCAAACTCAAATTTGTGTTAGAAACATGGTTTAGGGTTTTTATTTATATATTTTTCTGAGAGTTAACAATGTAAAGTGTTTGTTACCACTATTGTTGTTAGCGCAAACACAAACTTGTGTTAGAAACATGGTTTAGAGTTTATTTTAACCTCTTTTTGTGACGGCGAACAATAAACGTTGTTTGTTACATATATCTTTGCTAGCTTAAACTTAAATTTGTGTTGGAAACTTAGCTAAGGGTTTTTTTGAACTAATTTTGTGAGCGTTAACAATATAAAGAGTTTGTTACCACTATTGTAGTTAGCGCAAACACAAACTTGTGTTATAAACATTTTTTTGAATTTATTTTACCTCTTTTTGTGACTGCGAACAATAAACTTTGTTTGTTACAAATATCTTTGTTAGCGCAAACTCAAATTTGTGTTAGAAACATGGTATATAATTTTTTTAACTATTTTTGTGGGCTTTAACAATGTGAAGTGTTTTTTACCACAATTGTTGTTAGCGCAAACAAAAACTTGTGTTATTAACCTTGTTTGGAGATTATTTTACCTCTTTTTTTGACAGCAAACAATAAACATTGTTAGTTACAAATATCTTTGTTAGCGCAAACTCAAATTTGTGTTAGAAACATGGTTTAGCGTGTTTTTTAACTGTTTTTGTGAGAGTTAACAATATTAAGTGTTTGATAGCACTGTTGTTGTTAGCGCAAACACAAACTTGTGTTACAAACATGGTCCGGAGTTTATTTTCCCTCTTTTTGTGACCGCGAACAATAAACGTTGTTTGAAACAAATATCTTTGATAGCCCAAGCTCAAATTTGTATTAAAAAAATAGTTTAAGGTTATTTTTAAATTTTTTTGTGAGCGTTAACAATATAAAGTGTTTGATGGCACTACTGTTGTTAGCGAAAAACACAAACATGTGTTATAAACATGGTTTAGATTTTATTTTACCTCTTATTGTGACCGTGAACAATAAACATTGTTTGTTCCAAATATCTTTGCTAGCACAAAGTCAAATTTTTGATGGAAACTTAGCTAAGGGTTTGTTTGAACTAATTTTGTGAGCGTTTACAATTTAAAGAGTTTGTTACCACTATTGTTGTTATCGCAAACACAAACTTGTGTTAAAAACATGGTTTGAAGTTTATTTTACTTCTTTTTGTGACCGCGAACAAAATCGTTGTTTGTTATAAATATATTGTTAGCCCAAATTCAAATTTGTGTAAGAAACATGGTTTAGGGTTTTTTTTAACTATTTTTGTGAGCTTTAACAATGTAAAGTGTTTTTTACCACTATTGTTGTTAGTGCAATCACAGACTTTTGTTATAAACATGGTTTGGAGTTTATTCTACCTTTTTTTGTGACCATGAACTATAAACGTTGTTTGTTACTAATATTTGTTAGCGCAATTTCAAATTTGTGTTACAAACATGGTTTAGGGATTTTTTTTTAAATATTTTTGTGAGAGTAAACAATGTAAAGTGTTTGTCACCACTATTGTTGTTAGCGCAAACACAAACTTGTGTTATAAACATGGTTCGGAGTTTATTTTACCTCTTTTTGTGACCGCGAACAATAAACTATGTTTTTTACAAATATCTTTGTTAACGCAAACTCAAATCTGTGTTAAAACATGGTTTAGGGATTTATTTAACTATTTCTTTGAGCGTTTACAATTTAAAGAGTTTATTACCACTATTGTTGTTATCGCAAACACAAACTTGTGTTATAAACATGGTTTGGAGTTTATTTTACCTCTTTTATTGACGGCTAACAACAAACGTTAGTTGTTACAAATATATTTGTTAGCGCAAACTCAAATTTGTGTTAAAAATATGGTTTAGGGTTTTTTTAACTAATTATGTGAGCGTAAACAATATAAAGTGTTTGTTACCACTATTGTAGTCAGCCCAAAAACAAACTTGTGTTATAAACATTGTTCGGAGTTTATTTTACCTCTTTTTGTGAATGCAAACGATAAACGTTGTTTGTTACAAATATCTTTGTTAGGGCAAACTCAGATTTGTGTTGGAAACTTGGTTTAGGGTTTTTTTGAACTATTTCTGTGAGCCTTAACAATATAAAGAGTTTGTTACCACTATTGTTGTTATCACAAACACAAACTTGTGTTATAAACATAGTTCGGAGTTTATTTTACCTCTTTTTGTGACGGCAAACAATAAAGGTTGTTTGTTACAAATATCTTTGCTAGCACAAACTCAAATTTGTGTTAGAAACATGGTTTAGGAATTTTTTGAACTATTTTTGCGAGCGTTAACAATATAATGAGTTTTTTTACCACTATTGTTGTTAGCACAAACACAAACTTGTGTTATAAATATGGTTCGAAGTTTATTCTATCGATTTTTGTGACCGCGAACAATAAACGTTTTTTGATACAAATATATTTGTTAGCGCAACTCAAATTTGTGTAAGAAACATAGTTAAGGTTTTTTTTTTATATTTTTGTGAGCTTTAACAATGTATAGTGTTTTTTACCACTATTGTTGTTAGTGCAATCACAAACTTGTGTTATGAACATGGTTCAGAAATTATTTTACCTTTATTTGTGACCTTGAATAATAAACTATGTTTGTTAGAAATATTTCCTTAGCGCAAACTAAAATTTGTGTTAGAAACGTGGTTTAAGGTTTTTTTTAACTATTTTTGTGAGCGTTAACAATATAAAGTGTTTGTTACCACTATTGTTGTTAGCGCAAACACCAACTTGTGTTATGAACATGGTTCGGTGTTTATTTTACCTCTTTTTGTGATCACGAACAATAAACTATGTTTGTTACAAATATTTCCTTAGTGCAAACTCAAATTTGTGTTAGAAACATGGTTTAAGTTTTTTTTTAACTATTTTTGTGAGCATTTACAATATAAAGTGTTTGTTTCCACTATTGTTGTCAGCCCAAATACAAACTTGTGTTATAAAAAATGTTCGGAGTTTATTTTAACTTTTTTTGTGACCGCGAACAATAAATATTGTTTATTACAAATATCTTTGTTAGCGCAAACTCAAATCTGTGTTAGAAACATGATTTAGGGTTTTTTTAACTATTTCTGTGTGTGTTAACAATATAAAGTGTTTGTTACCACTATTGTTGTTAGCGCATACACAATCTTGTGTTATAAACATGTTTTGGAGATTATTTTACCTCTTTTTGTGACCGCCAACTATAGACGTTGTTTGTTACAAATATCTTTGCTTGCACAAACTCAAATTTGTGTTAGAAACATGGTTTAGGGTTTTTTTAACTATTTTTGTGAGCGTTAACAATATAAAGAGTTTTTTACCACTATTGTTCTTAGTGCAAACACAAACTTGTGTTATAAACATAGTTCGAGGTTTATTTTACCTCTTTTTGTGGTCGCGAACAACAAAATTGTTTGTTACAAATATCTTTGTTAGCGCAAACTCAAATTTGTGTTAGAAACATGGTTTAGGGTTTTTATTTATATATTTTTCTGAGAGTTAACAATGTAAAGTGTTTGTTACCACTATTGTTGTTAGCGCAAACACAAACTTGTGTTAGAAACATGGTTTAGAGTTTATTTTAACCTCTTTTTGTGACGGCGAACAATAAACGTTGTTTGTTACATATATCTTTGCTAGCTTAAACTTAAATTTGTGTTGGAAACTTAGCTAAGGGTTTTTTTGAACTAATTTTGTGAGCGTTAACAATATAAAGAGTTTGTTACCACTATTCTAGTTAGCGCAAACACAAACTTGTGTTATAAACATTTTTTTGAATTTATTTTACCTCTTTTTGTGACTGGGAACAATAAACTTTGTTTGTTACAAATATCTTTGTTAGTGCAAAATAAAATTTGTGTTTGAAACATGGTTTAGGGTTTTTTATTTAATTTTGTGAGCTTTAACAATATAAAGTGTTTTATACCACTGTTGTTGTTAGTGCAAACACAAACTTTTGTTACAAACATGGTTTGGAGTTTATTTTAACCTCTTTTTGTGACGGCGAACAATAAACGTTTTTTGTTACAAATATCTTTGCTAGCACAAACTCAAATTTGTGTTAGAAACATGGTTTAGGGTTTTTTTAACTATTTTTGTGAGCGTTAACAATATTAAGAGTTTTTTACCACTATTGTTGTTAGTGCAAACACAAACTTGTGTTATAAACATAGTTCGAGGTATATTTTACCTCTTTTTGTGGTCGCGAACAATAAACATTGTTTGTTACAAATATCTTTGTTAGCGCAAACTCAAATTTGTGTTAGAAACATGGTTTAGGGTTTTTATTTACTATTCTTGTCAACGTTAACAGTATAAAGTGTTTGATGACACTACTGTTATAAGCGCAAACACAAATATGTGTTATAAACATGGTTTAGATTTTATTTTACCTCTTTTTGTGACCGTGGACAATAAAAGTTGTTTGTTACATATATCTTTGCTAGCACAAACTCAAATTTGTGATGTAAACTTAGCTTAGGGTTTTTTTGAACTAAATTTGCGAGCGTTAACAATATAAAGAGTTTGTTACCACTATTGTTGTTAGCGCAAACACAAACTCGTGTTATAAACATGGTTTGGAAATTATTTTACCCCTTTATGTGACCGCGAACAATAAAATGTATTTGTTACAAATATTCACTTATCGCAAACTAAAATTTGTGTTAGAATCATGGTTTAGGGTTTTTTTTGACTTTTTTTGTGAGGGTTAACAATATAAAGTGGTTGTTACCACTATTATTGTTAGCGCAAACACAAACTTGTTTTATTAACATGGTTTGTAGTTTATTTTACCTCTTTTTGTGACAATGAACAATAAACGTTGTTTGTTACAAATATCTTCGTTAGCGCAAACTCAAATTTATGTTAGAAAAATGGTTTGGAATTTTTTTAACTATTTTTGTAAGCGTTAACAATATAAAGTGTTTGTTACCACTATTGTTGTTAGCGCAAACACAAACTTATGTTATAAACATGGTTTCGAGGTTTGTTTAACCTCTTTTTGTGACTGAGAACAATAAACGTTGTTTGTTACAAATATCTTCATAAGCGTAACCCAAATTTGAGTTAGAAACATGGTATAGGGTTTCTTTTAACTATTTTTGTGAGCTTTTACAATGTAAATTTTTTTTTACCACTGTTGTTGTTTGCGCAAGCGGAAACTTCTGTTATAAACGTGGTTTAAAGTTTATTTTACCTCTTTTTGTGACTGCGAACAACAAACGATGTTTGTTACAAATATCTTTGTTAGCGCAAGCTTAAATTTGTGTTAGAAACATGGTTTAGGAATTTTTTTAACTATTTTTGTGAGCGTTAACAATATAGAGTGTTTGTTACCACTATTGGTTTTTGCGCAAGCTGAAACTTCTGTTATAAACATGGTTTAGTGTTTTTTTTTACCTCTTTTTGTGACCGTGAACAATAAACGTTGTTTGCCACATATTTATTTGTTAGTGCAAACTTAAATTTGTTTAGAAACATGGTTTAGGGTTTTTTTAACTATTTTTGTGAGCGTTAACAATATAACGAGTTTTTACCACTAATGTTATTACCGCAAACACAAACTTTTGTGATAAACATGGTTGCTGTTTTTTTTTTACCTGTTTTTGTGACCGCGAACAATAAACGTTGTTTGCTACATATATATTTGTTAGTGCAAACACAAACTTGTGTTATAAACATGGTTCGGAGTTTATTTTACCTCTTTTTTTGACAGCGAACAATAAACTTTGTTTGTTACAAATATCTTTGTTACCCCAAACTCAAATGTGTGTTAAAACATGGTTTAGGGGTTTTTTCTATTATTTTTGTGAGCGTTAACAATATAAATTGTTTGTTACCACTATTGTTATTAGCTCAAACACAAACTTGTGTTAAGAACATGGTTCGGAGTTTATTTTACCTCTTTTTGTGACTGCGAACAATAACTTTGTATGGTACGAATATCTTTTTAGCGCAACCTCAAATTTGTGTTAGAAACATGGTTTAGGGTTTTTTTTAATATGTTTTTGTGGGTTAACAATGTAAAGTGTTTTATAGTACTATTATTTTTAGCGCAAAAACAAACTTGTGTTACAAACATGGTTCGGTGTTTATTTTACATCTTTTTGTGACCGCAAACAATAAACGTTGTTTGTACAATTATCTTTTTAGCGCAAACTCAAATTTGTGTTAGAAACATGGTTTAGGGTTTGTTTAACTATTTTTGTGAGCGTTAAAAATATAAAGTGTTTGTTACCACTATTGTTATTAGCAAAAACATAAAATTATGTAATAAACATGGTTCGGAGTTTATTTTACCTCTTTATGTGACCTCGAACAATAACTTTGTATGTTACAAATATATTTGTTAGTGCAAACTCAAATTTGTGTTAGAAACATGGTTTACGGTTTTTTTTAACTATTTTTGTGAGCGTTAACAATATAAAGTGTTTGATACCACTATTGTTGTTTGTGCAAGCACAAACTTGTGTTATAAACGTGGTTCGGAGTTTATTTTACCTCTTTTTGTGACTGCGAACAACAAACGTTGTTTGTTACAAATATCTTTGTCAGCGCAAACTCAAATTTGTTTAGAAACATGGTTTAGGGTTTTTCTAACTATTTTTGTGAGCGTTAACAATATAACGAGTTTTTACAACTATTCTTATAAGCGCAAACACAAACTTGTGTGATAAACATGGTTCACTAATTTTTTTACCTCTTTTTGTGACCGCGAACAATAAACGTTGTTTGCTACAAATATCTTTGTAAGCGCAAACTCAAATTTGTGTTAGAAACAATGTTTAGGGTTTTTATTAACTATTTTTTGTGTGTTTACAATGTAAAGTGTTTTATAGCACCATTGTTGTTAGCGCAAACACAAAATTTTGTTACAAACATGGTTCGGAGTGTATTTTATCTCTTTTTGTGACAGCAAACAATAAACGTTGTTTGTTACAAATATATTTGTTAGCTTAAACTCAAATTTGTGTTAGAAACATGGTTTAGGGTTTTTTTTAATATGTTTTAGAGCGTTAACAATGTAAAGTGTTTTAGAGTACTATTATTTTTAGCGCAAAAACAAACTTGTGTTACATACATGGTTAGGTGTTTATTTTACATCTTTTTGTGACCGCAAACAATAAACGTTGTTTGTACAATTATCTTTGTTAGCGCAAACTCAAATTTGTGTAAGAAACATGGTTTAGGGTTTTTTTTAACTATTTTTGTGAGCGTAAACAATATAAAGGGTTTGTTACCACTATTGTTATTAGCGCAAACACAAACTTGTGGTATAAACATGGTTTGGAGTTTATTTTACCTCTTTTAGTGATTGTAAACAATAACTTTGTATGTTACAAATATCTTTGTTAGCGCAAACTCAAATTTGTGTTAGAAACAATGTTTAGGGTTTTTATTAACTATTTTGTGAGCGTTAACAATAATGTTTTTTTTTTACCACTATTGATGTAAGCGCAAAAACAAACTTGTGTTATAAACATTGTTCCGAGTTTATTTTACCTCTTTTTGTGACCGCAACAATAAATGTTGTTTGTTACAAATATCTTTGTTAGCACAAAATCAATTTTTTGTTAGAAACATGGTTTAGGATTTTTTTGAGCTAATTTAGTGAGCGTTAACAATGTAAAGTGTTTGTTATCACTATTGTTATTAGCACAAACATAAAATTGTGTAATAAACATGGTTCAAAGTTTTGTTTACCTCTTTTTGTGAACTCGAACAATAAACTTTATTTGCTACATATATATTTGTTAGTGCAAACTAAAATTTGTGTTAGAAACATGGTTTAGTGTTTTTTTTGACTATTTTTATGAGCGTTAAAATTTTAAAGTGTTTGGTACCACTATTGTTGTTAACGCAAACACAAATTTGTGTTATAAACATGGTTCGGACTTAATTTTACCTCTTTTTGTGACTCCAAACAATAAACGTTGTTTGTTATAAATATCTTTGATAGCCCAAGCTCAAATTTGTGTTAAAAACATGGTTTAAGGTAATTTTAAACTTTTTTTGCGAGCGTTAACAATATAAAGAGTTTGTTACCACAATTGTTGTTAGCGCCAACACAAACTTGTGTTATAAACATGGTTCGGAGTTTATTTTACCTCTTTTTGTGACTGCGAACAATAAACGTTGTTTGTTACAAATACCTTTGTTAGCGCAAACTCAAATATGTGTTAGAAACATGGTTTAGGGTTTTATTTTACTATTTTTGTGAGTGTTAACAACATAAAGAATACGCTACTACTATTGTTGTTAGAGGAAACATAAACTTGTGTTATAATCATGGTACGGAGTTAATTTTACCTCTTTTTGTGACGGCGAACGTTGTTTGTTACAAATATCTTTGTTAGCGCAAACTCAGATTTGTGTTAAATACATGGTTTAGGGTTTTTTTTAACTATTTTTGTGAGGGTTAACAATATAAAGTGTTTGTTACCACTATTGTATTTACCGCAAACACAAACTTGTGTTATAAACATGGTTTGGAGTATATTTTACCTCTTTTTGTGACGGTGAACGATGTTTGTTACAAATATCTTTGTTAGTGCAAACTCAAATTTGTTTTACAAACATGGTTTAGGGTTTTTTTTAGCTTTTTTTCTGAGCGTTAACAATATAAAGTGTTGTTACCACTATTGTTTTTACCGCAAACACAAACTTGTGTTAAAAACATGGTTCGGAGTTTATTTTACCTTTTTTTGTGATCGCGAACAATAAACGTTGTTTGTTTCAAATATCTTTGTTAGCGCAAACTAAAATTTGTGTTAGAAACATGGTTTAGGGTTTTTGTTTAAACATTTTTGTGAGCGTTAACAATATAAAATGTTTATTACCACTATTGTTGTTAGCGCAAACACAAACTTGTGTAATAAACATGGTTTGGAGTTTATTTTACCTCTTTTTGTGACTGCGAACAATAAACAATGTTTGTTACAAATATCTTTGTTAGCGCAAACTCAAATATGTGTTAGAAACATGGTTTAGGGTTTTATTTTACTATTTTTGTGAGCGTTAACAATATAAAGAATACGTTACCACTATTGTTGTTAGAGGAAACATAAACTTGTGTTATAAACATGGTACGGAGTTAATTTTACGTCTTTTTGTGACCGCGAACAATAAACGTTGTTTGTTACAAATATCTTTGTTAGCGCAAACTCAGATTTGTGTTATAAACATGGTTTAGGGTTTGTCTTTTACTATTTTTTTGAGGGTTAAGGATATAAAGTGTTTGTTACAACTATTGTTGTTAGTGCAAACACAAACTTGTGTTATAAACATGGTTCGAAGTTTATTTTACCTCTTTTTGTGACCGCGAATAATAAACGTTCTTTGTTACAAATATCTTTGTCAGCGCAAACTCAAATTTTTGTTAGAAACATTGTTTAGGGTTTTTTTTAAATAATTTTGTGAGCGTTAACAATATAAAGTGTTTGTTATCACTACTGCTATTAGCGCAAAAACAAACTTGTGTTATAAAAATAGTTCGGAGTTTATTTAACTTCTTTTTGTCACCGTAATAATAAACGTTGTTTTTTACAAATATGTTTGTTAGTGCTAACTCAAATTTGTGGTAGAACATGGTTCATGGTTTTGCTTAACTATTTTTGTGAGCGTTAACAATATAAAGTGTTTGTAACCACTATTGTTGTAAATGCAACACAAACTTGTGTTACAAACATGGTTCGGAGTTTAATTTTACCTCTTTTTGTGACTCCAAACAATAAACGTTGTTTGTTATAAATATCTTTGATAGCCCAAGCTCAAATTTGTGTAAAAAACATGGTTTAAGGTAATTTTAAACTTTTTTTGCGAGCGTTAACAATATAAAGAGTTTGTTACCACAATTGTTGTTAGCGCCAACACAAACTTGTGTTATAAACATGGTTCGGAGTTTATTTTACCTCTTTTTGTGACTGCGAACAATAAACGTTGTTTGTTACAAATATCTTTGTTAAAGCAAACTCAAATTTGTAATAGAAACATGATTTAGGGTTTTTTTAACTATTTTTTTGAAGCGGTAACAATATAAAGTGTTTGTTACTACTATTGTTGTTAGTGCAAACACAAACTTGTGTTATAAACATAGTTCGAGGTTTATTTTACCTCTTTTTGTGGCCGCGAACAATAAACGTTTTTGTTACAAATATCTTTGTTAGCGCAAACTCAAATTTGTGTTAGAAACATGATTTAGGGTTTTTTTTAACTATTCTTGTGAGTGTTAACAATATAAAGTGTTTGTTACCACTAAAGTTGTTAGCGCAAACACAAACTTGTGTTATAAACATGGTTCGAGGTTTATTTAACCTTTTTTTGTGACCGCGAACAATAAACGTTGTTTGTTACAAATATCTTCGTTAGTGCAAACTCAAATTTGTGATGGAAACTTAGCTTAGGGTTTTTTTAAGCAAATTTTGTGAGCGTTAACAATATAAAGAGTTTGTTACCACTATTTTTTTTAGCGCAAACACAAACTTGTGTTATAAACATGTTTCGGACTTTATTTTACCTCTTTTTTGTGATTGCGAACAATAAACAATGTTTGGTACAAATATCTTTGTTAGCGCAAACTCAAATTTGTGTTTGAAACATGATTTATAATCTTTTTAACTATTTTTGTGAGCTTTAACAATGTAAAGTGTTTTTTACCACTATTGTTGTTAGCGCAAACACAAACTTGTGTTATAAACATGGTTCGGAAATTATTTTACCTCTTTATGTGAATGCGAACAATAAAATGTATTTGTTAGAAATATTCACTTATCGCAAACTCAAATTTGTGTTAGAAACATGGTTTAGGGTTTTTTTTTACTTTTTTTGTGAGGGTTAACAATATAAAGTGGTTGTTACCACTATTGTTGTTAGCGCAAACACAAACTTGTTTTTTAAACATGGTTTGTAGTTTATTTTACCTCTTTTTGTGACAATGAACAATAAACGTTGTTTGTTACAAATATCTTCGTTAGCGCAAACTCAAATTTGTGTTAGAAAAATGGTTAAGAATTATTTTAACTATTTTTGTGAGCATTAACAATATAAAGTGTTTGTTACCACTATTGTTGTTAGCGCAAACACAAACTTGTGTTATAAACATGGTTTCGAGGTTTGTTTAACCTCTTTTTGTGACCGAGAACAATAAACATTGTTTGTTACAAATATCTTCGTTAGCGTAACCCAAATTTGAGTTAGAAACATGGTTAGGGTTTCTTTTAACTATTTATGTGAGCTTTTACAATGTAATTTTTTTTTTACCACTATTGTTGTTAGCACAAACACAAACTTGTGTTATAAACATGGTTTGGAGTTTATTTAACCTCTTTTTATGACCGCGAACAAAAACGTTGTTTGTTACAAATATCTTTGTTAGCGCAATCTCAAATTTGTGTTAGAAACATGGTTTAGGAATTTTTTTTAATATTTTTGTGAGCGTTAACAATATAGAGTGTTTGTTACCACTATTGTTGTTTGCGCAAGCGGAAACTTCTGTTATAAACGTGGTTCGAAGTTTATTTTTCCTCTTTTTGTGATTGCGGACACAAACGATGTTTGTTACAAATATCTTTGTTAGCGCAAACTCAAATTTGTGTTAGAAACATGGTTTAGGGTTTTTTAACTATTTTTGTGAGCGTTAACATTATAACGAGATTTACCACTATTGTTATTAGCGCAAGCACAAACTTGTGTGATACACATGGTTTAGTGTTTTTTTTTACCTCTTTTGTGACCGCGAACAATAAACATTGTTTGCTACATATTTATTTGTTAGTGCAAACTCAAATTTGTTTAGAAACATGGTTTAGGGTTTTTTTAACTATTTTTGTGAGCGTTAACAATATAACGAGTTTTTACCACTATTGTTATTAGCGCAAACACAAACTTGTGTGATAAACATGGTTCAGTGTTTTTTTTTACCTCGTTTTGTGACCGCAAACAATAAACGTTGTTTGCTACATATATATTTGTTAGTGCAAACACAAACTTGTGTTATAAACAATGTTTAGGGTTTTTATTAACTATTTTGGTGAGCGTTAACAATATAAAGTGTTTGTTACCACTATTGATGTAAGCGCAAAAACAAACTTGTGTTATAAACATTGTTCTGAGTTTATTTTACCTCTTTTTGTGACCTCGAACAATAAACGTTGTTTGTTACATATATCTTTGTTACCCCAAACTCAAATGTGTGTTAAAACATGGTTTAGGGGTTTTTTCTATTATTTTTGTGAGCGTTAACAATATAAATTGTTTTTTACCACTATTGTTATTAGCTCAAACACAAACTTGTGTTAAGAACATGGTTTGGAGTTTATTTTACCTCTTTTTGTGATGGCTAACAATAAACATTGTTTGTTACAAATATCTTTGTTAGCGCAAACTCAAATATATGTTAAAATCATGGTTTAGGGTTTTTAAACTATTTTTGTGAGCGTTTTGAATATAAATAGTTTGTTACCACTATTATTCTTAGCGCAAACACAAACTTGTGTTATAAACATGGTTCAGAGTTTATTTTACCTCTTTTTGTAACCGCGAACAATAAACGTCGTTACTTACAAATATCTTTGTTAGCACAAACTCAAATTTTTGTTAGAAACATGGTTTTGGGTTTTTTTGAGCTATTTTAGTGAGCGTTAACAATGTAAAGTGTTTGTTACCACTGTTGTTGTAAGCGCAACTACAAACTTGTGTTATAAACATGGTTAAGAGTTTATTTTACCTCTTTTTGTGACCGCGAACAATAACTTTGTTTGTTACGAATATATTTTTAGCGCAACCTCAAATTTGTGTTAGAAACATGGTTTAGGATTTTTTTAAACTATTTTTTGTGTGTTTACAATGTAAAGTGTTTTATAGCACCATTGTTGTTAGCGCAAACACAAAATTTTGTAACAAACATGGTTAGGAGTGTATTTTATCTCTTTTTGTGACGGCAAACAATAAACTTTGTTTGTTACAAATATATTTGTTAGCGTAAACTCAAATTTGTGTTAGAAACATGGTTTAGGGTTTTTTTTAATATGTTTTAGAGCGTTAACAATGTAAAGTGTTTTAGAGTAATTTTATTTTTAGCGCAAAAACAAACTGGTGTTATATACATGGTTCGGTGTTTATTTTACATCTTTTTGTGACCGCAAACAATAAACGTTGTTTGTACAATTATCTTTGTTAGTGCAAACTCAAATTTGTGTTAGAAACATGGTTTAGGGTTTGTTCTAACTATTTTTGTGAGCGTTAAAATTATAAAGTGTTTGATACCACTATTGTTGTTAGCGCAAACACAAACTTGTGGTATAAACATGGTTCAGAGTTTATTTTACCTCTTTTAGTGACTGCAAACTATAACTTTGTATGTTACAAATATCTTTGTTAGCGCAAACTCAAATTTGTGTTAGAAACATGGTTTAGGGCTTTTTTTAACTATTTTTGTGAGCGTAAACAATATAAAGTATTTGTTACCACTATTGTTATTAGCGCAAACACAAACTTGTGTGATAAACATGGTTCGGAGTTTTTTTAACCTCTTTTAGTGACCGCAAACAATAACTTTGTATGTTACAAATATCTTTGTTAGCGCAAAGTCAAATTCGTGTTAGAAACATGGTTTAGGGTTTTTTTTAACTATTTTGTGAGCGTAAACAATATAAAGTGTTTGTTACCACAATTGTTGTTAGCGCAAACACAAACTTGCGGTATAAACATGGTTAGGAGTTTATTTTACCTCTTTTAGTGACCGCAAACAATAACTTTGTATGTTACAAATATCTTTGTTAGCGCAAACTCAAATTTGTGTTAGAAACATGGTTTAGGGTTTTTTTTAATATGTTTTTGAGCGTTAACAATGTAAAGTGTTTTATAGTACTATTATTTTTAGCGCAAAAACAAACTTGTGTTAGAAACATGGTTCGGTGTTTATTTTACATCTTTTTGTGACCGCAAACAATAAACGTTGTTTGTACAATTATCTTTGTTAGTGCAAACTCAAATTTGTGTTAGAAACATGGTTTAGGGTTTTTAAACTATTTTTGTGAGCGTTTTGAATATAAATAGTTTGTTACCACTATTATTCTTAGCGCAAACACAAACTTGTGTTATAAACATGGTTCAGAGTTTATTTTACCTCTTTTTGTAACCGCGAACAATAAACGTCGTTACTTACAAATATCTTTGTTAGCACAAACTCAAATTTTTGTTAGAAACATGGTTTTGGGTTTTTTTGAGCTATTTTAGTGAGCGTTAACAATGTAAAGTGTTTGTTACCACTGTTGTTGTAAGCGCAACTACAAACTTGTGTTATAAACATGGTTCAGAGTTTATTTTACCTCTTTTTGTGACCGCGAACAATAACTTTGTATGTTACGAATATCTTTTTAGCGCAACCTCAAATTTGTGTTAGAAACATGGTTTAGGATTTTTTTAAACTATTTTTTGTGTGTTTACAATGTAAAGTGTTTTATAGCACCATTGTTGTTAGCGCAAACACAAAATTTTGTTACATACATGGTTCGGTGTTTATTTTACATCTTTTTGTGACCGCAAACAATAAACGTTGTTTGTACAATTATCTTTGTTAGTGCAAACTCAAATTTGTGTTAGAAACATGGTTTAGGGTTTTTTTGAACTATTTTTGTGAGCGTTAACAATATAAAGTGTTTGTTACCACTATTGTTGTTTGTGCAAGCACAAACTTGTGTTATAAACGTGGTTCGGAGTTTATTTTACCTCTTTTTGTGAATGCGAACAACAAACGTTGTTTGTTACAAATATCTTTGTCAACGCAAACTCAAATTTGTTTAGAAACATGGTTTAGGGTTTTTCTAACTATTTTTGTGAGCGTTAACAATATAACGAGTTTTTACAACTATTGGTATTAGCGCAAACACAAACTTGTGTGATAAAGATGGTTCACTATTTTTATAACCTCTTTTTGTGACCGCGAACAATAAACGTTGTTTGCTACATATATATTTGTTAGTGCAAACTCAAATTTGTGTTAGAAACATGGTTTAGGGTTTTTTTTAACTATTTTTGTGAGCGTTAACAATATAAAGTGTTTGTTACCACTATTCTTATAAGCGCAAACACAAACTTGTGTTATAAACATGGCTCGGAGTGTATTTTATCTCTTTTTGTGACTACAAACAATAAACGTTGTTTGTACAATTATCTTTGTTAGTGCAAACTCGAATTTGTGTTAGAAACATGGTTTAGGGTTTTTTTTAATATGTTTTTGAGCGTTAACAATGTAAAGTGTTTTATATTACTATTATTTTTAGCGCAAAAACAAACTTGTGTTATAAACATGGTTCGGTGTTTATTTTACATCTTTTTGTGACCGCAAACAATAAACGTTGTTTGTACAATTATCTTTGTTAGCGCAAACTCAAATTTTGTGTTAGAAACATGGTTTAGGGTTTGTTTTATTTATTTTTGTGAGCGTTAAAAAAATAAAGTGTTTGATACCACTATTGTTATTAGCAAAAACATAAAATTATGTAATAAACTTGGTTCGGAGTTTATTTTACCTCTTTTTGTGACCTCGAACAATAACTTTGTATGTTTCAAATATGTTTGTTAGTGCAAACTCAAATTTGTGTTAGAAACATGGTTTAGGGTTTTTTTTAATATGTTTTTGAGCGTTAACAATGTTAAGTGTTTTATATTACCATTATTTTTAGCGCAAAAACAAACTTGTGTTATAAACGTGGTTCGGAGTTTATTTTACCTCTTTTTGTGACTGCGAACAATAAATGTTGTTTGCTTAATATATATTTGTTAGTGCAAACTCAAATTTGTGTTAGAAACATGGTTTAGGGTTTTTATTAACTATTTTGTGAGCGTTAACAATAATATTATTTTTTTACCACTATTGATGTAAGCGCAAAAACAAACTTGTGTTAAAAACATTGTTCGGAGTTTGTTTTACCTCTTTTTGTGACCGCAACAATAAATGTTGTTTGTTACAAATATCTTTGTTAGCACAAAATCAAATTTGTGTTAGAAACATGGTTTAGGACTTTTTTGAGCTAATTTAGTGAGCGTTAACAATGTAAAGTGTTTGTTACCACTATTGTTATTAGCACAAACATAAAATTGTGTAATAAACATGGTTCAAAGTTTTGTTTACCTCTTTTTGTGACGGCAAACAATAAACGTTGTTTGTTACAAATAACATTGTTAGCGCAAACTCAAATTTATGAGAAAATCATGGTTTAGGATTTTTTAAACTATTTTTGTGAGCGTTAACAATATAAATAGTTTGATACTACTATTATTGTTAGCGCAAATACAAACTTGTGTTATAAACATTGTTCGGTGTTTATTTTACCTCTTTTTGTAACCGCGAACAATAAACGTTGTTTCTTACAGATTTCTTTGTTAGCGCAAACTCAAATTTTTGTTAGAAACATGGTTTAGGGTTTTTTTGAGCTATTTTAGTGAGCGTTAACAATGTAAAGTGTTGGTTACCACTATTGTTGTTAGCGTAAACACAAACTTGTGTTATAAACATGGTTCGGAGATTATATTACCTCTTTTTAGGACAGTGAACAATAAACGTTGTTTGTTACTAATATCTTTGTTAGCGCAAACTCAAACTTGTGTTTTAAACATGGTTTAGAGTTTTTTTAATTTATTTTTGTGAGCGTTAACAAAATAAAGTGTTTGTTACCATTATTGTTTTAAGCAAAAACACAAACTTGTGTTATAAACATGGTTCGCAGTTTCTTTTACCTCTTTTTGTGACTACAAACAATATACGTTGTTTCTTACAAATATCTTTTTATCGCAAACTCAAATTTGTGTTAGAAACATGGTTTAGGATTTTTTTAAACTATTTTTTTAAACATTAACAATGTAAAGTGTTTTATAGCCCAATTATTTCAAGCGCAAACACAAACTCGTGTTACAAACATGGTTCGAAGTTTATTTTATCTCTTTTTGTGACCGCAAACAATATACTTTGTTTGTTACAAACATCTTTGTTAGCGCAAACTCAAAATTGTGTTAGAAACATGGTTTAGGGTTTTTACTTAACTATTTTTGTGAGGGTTAACAATGTAAATAGTTTGTTACCACTATTGTTGTTAGCGCAAACTCAAATTTGTGTTAGAAACATGGTTTAGGGTTTTTTTTAACTATTTTTGTGAGCGTTAACAATATAAAGTGTTTGTTACCACTATTCTTATAAGCCCAAACACAAACTTGTGTTATAAACATGGTTTGGAGTTTATTTTACCTCTTTTTGTGACTGCGAACAATAAACTTTGTTTGTTACAAATATCTTTGTTAGCGCAAACTCAAATTTGTGTTAGAAACGAAACATGGTTTAGGGTTTTTTTAAACTATTTTTGCGAGTGTTAACAATATAAAGAGTTTGTTACCACTATTGTTGTTAGCGCAAACAGAAACTTGTGTTAAAAACATGGTTAAGAGCTTATTTGCCCTGTTTTTGTGACCGCGAACAATAAACATTGTTTGTTACAAATAACTTTGTTAGCGCAACTCAAATTTATGTTAGAAACATGATTTAGGGTAATTTTTGAACTATTTTTGTGGGCGTTAACAATATAAAGTGTTTGTTACCACTATTGTTTTTAGCGCAAACACAAACTTGTGTTATAAAATGGTTTAGGGTTTTTATTAACTAATACTGTGAGCGTTAACAATGTAAAGAGTTTGTTACCACTATTGTTGTTATCGCAAACACAAACTTGTGTTATAAACATGGTTCGGAATTTACTTTACCTCTTATTGTGACCGGGAACAATAAACGTTGTTTGTTACAAAAATGTTTGTAAGCGCAAACTCAAATTTGTGTTAGAAACATGGTTAGGGTTTATTTTAACTAATTTTTTGAGCTTTAACAATGTAAAGTGTTTTATAGTACTATTATTTTAAGCGCAAACACAAACTTGTGTTACAAACATGGTTCGAAGTTTATTTTATCTCTTTTTGTGACCGCAAACAATATACTTTGTTTGTTACAAATATATTTGTTAGCGCAAACTCAAATTTGTGTTAGAAACATGGTTTAGGGTTTTTACTTAACTGTTTTTGTGAGGGTTAACAATGTAAATAGTTTGTACCACTATTGTTGTTAGCGCAAATTCAAATTTGTGTTAGAAACTTGGTTTAGGGTTTTTTTAACTATTTTTGTGAGCATTAACAATATAAAGGGATTTTTACCATTATTGTTGTTAGCACAAACACAAACTTGTGTGATAAACATGGTTCAGAGTTTTGTACCTCTTTTTACGATCGCGAACAATAAACGTTGTTTGTTACAAATATCTTTGATAGCGCAAACCCCAATTTGTGTTAAAATCATGATTTAGGGTTTTTTTTAACTATTTTTGTGAGCGTTAACAATATAAAGAGTTTGTTACCACTATTGTTGTTAGCGTAAACACAAACTTGTGTTATAAACATGGTTCGGAGATTATATTACCTCTTTTTAGGACAGTGAACAATAAACGTTGTTTGTTACTAATATCTTTGTTAGCGCAAACTCAAATTTGTGTTTTAAACATGGTTTAGAGTTTTTTTAATTTATTTTTGTGAGGGTTAACAATATAAAGTGTTTGTTACCATTATTGTTTTAAGCAAAAACAAAAACTTGTGTTATAAACATGGTTTGCAGTTTCTTTTACCTCTTTTTGTGACTAGAAACAATATACGTTGTTTCTTACAAATATCTTTTTAGCGCAAACTCAAATTTGTGTTAGAAACATGGTTTAGGATTTTTTTAAACTATTTCTTTAAACGTTAACAATGTAAAGTGTTTTATAGCTCAATTATTTTAAGCGCAAACACAAACTCGTGTTACAAACATGGTTCGAAGTTTATTTTATCTCTTTTTGTGACCGCAAACAATATACTTTGTTTGTTACAAATATCTTTGTTAGCGCAAACTCAAATTTGTGTTAGAAACATGGTTTAGGGTTTTTACTTAACTGTTTTTGTGAGGGTTAACAATGTAAATAGTTTGTTACCACTATTGTTGTTAGCGCAAACTCAAATTTGTGTTAGAAACATGGTTTAGGGTTGTTTTTAACTATTTTTGTGAGCGTTAACAATATAAAGTGTTTGTTACCACTATTCTTATAAGCGCAAACACAAACTTGTGTTATAAACATGGTTCGGAGTTTATTTTACCTCTTTTTGTGACCGCAAACAATAAACTTTGTTTGATACAAATATCTTTGTTAGCGCAAACTCAAATTTGTGTTAGAAACAATGTTTAGGGTTTTTATTAACTATTTTGTGAGTGTTAACAATATAATTTTTTTGTGACCACTACTGATGTAAGCGCTAAAACAAACTTGTGTTATAAACATTGTTCGGAGTTTATTTTACCTCTTTTTGTGACCGCAACAATAAATGTTGTTTGTTACAAATATGTTTGTTAGCACAAACTCAAATTTGTGTTAGAAACATGGTTTAGGGTTTGTTTTAAATATTTTTGTGAGCGTTAAAAATATAAAGTGTTTGTTACCACTATTGTTATTAGCACAAACATAAAATTGTGTAATAAATATGGTTCGGAGTTTATTTTACCTCTTTTTGTGACCTCGAACAATAAACGTTGTTTGTAACAATTATCTTTGTTACCGCAAACTAATATTTTTGTTAGAAACATGGTTTAGGGATTTTTTGAGCTATTTTTGTGAGCGTTAACAATGTAAAGTGTTTTTTACCACTATTGTTGTTAGCGCAAACACAAACTTGTATTATAAACATGGTTCGGAGTTTATTTTACCTCTTTTTGTGACCGTGAACAATAACTTTGTATGTTATGAATATCTTTGTTAGCACAAACTCAAATTTGTGTTAGAAACATGGTTTAGGGTTTGTTTTAATTATTTTTGTGAGCGTTAAAAATAGAAATGTTTGTTACCACTATTGTTATTAGCACAAACATAAAATTGTGTAATAAACATGGTTCGGAGTTTAGTTTACCTCTTTTTGTGACCTCGAACAATAAACGTTGTTTGCTACATATATATTTGTTAGTGCAAACTCAAATTTGTGTTAGATTCATGGTTTAGGGTTTTTTTTAACTATTTTTGTGAGCGTTAACAATATAAAGTGTTTGTACCACTATTCTTATAAGCGCAAACACAAACTTGTGTTATAAACATGGTTCGGAGTTTATTTTACCTCTTTTTGTGACCGCGAACAATAAACTTTGTTTGTTACAAATATCTTTGTTAGCGCAAACTCAAATTTGTGTTAGAAACATTGTTTAGGGTTTTTTTAAACTATTTTTGTGAGCGTTAACAATATAAAGATTTTGTTACCACTATTGTTGTTAGCGCAAACAGAAACTTGTGTTAAAAACATGGTTAAGAGCTTATTTGCCCTCTTTTTGTGACCGCGAACAATAAACATTGTTTGTTACAAATAACATTGTTAGCGCAAACTCAAATTTATGTTAGAAACATGATTTAGGGTAATTTTTGAACTATTTTTGTGAGCGTTAACAATATAAAGTGTTTGTTACCACTGTTGTTTTTAGCGCAAACACAAACTTGTGTTATAAACATGGATCAGAGTTTATGTGACCTCTTTATGTGATCGTTAAGGATAAACAATGTTTGTTACAAATATCTTTGTTAGCGCAAACTCAAATTTGTGTTAGAAACATGGTTTAGGGTTTTTTTAACTATTTTTGTGAGCGTTAACAATATAAAGAGTTTGTTACCACTATTGTTGATAGCGAAAACACAAACTTGTGTTAAAAACATGGTTCAGGGTTTATTTTACCTCTTTTTGTGACCGCGAACAATAAACGTTGTTTGTTACAAATATTTTTGTTAGCGCAAACTCAAATTTATGTTAGAAACATGATTTAGGGTGATTTTTGAACTATTTTTGTGAACGTTATTAATATAAAGTGTTTGTTACCACTATTGTTGTTAGCGCAAACACAAACTTGTGGTATAAACATGGTTCAGAGTTTATTTTACCTCTTTTAGTGACCGCAAACAATAACTTTGTATGTTACAAATATCTTTGTTAGCGCAAACTCAAATTTGTGTTAGAAACATGGTTTAGGGTTTTTTTTAACTATTTTTGTGAGCGTAAACAATATAAAGTGTTTGTTACCACTATTGTTATTAGCGCAAACACAAACTTGTGTGATAAACATGGTTCGGAGTTTATTTTACCTATTTTAGTGACCGAAAACAATAACTTTGTATGTTACAAATATCTTTGTTAGCGCAAAGTCAAATTCGTGTTAGAAACATGGTTTAGGGTTTTTTTTAACTATTTTTGTGAGCGTAAACAATATAAAGTGTTTGTTACCACTATTGTTATTAGCGCAAACACAAACTTGTGTTATAAACATGGTTCGGAGTGTATTTTATCTCTTTTTGTGACTGCAAACAATAAACGTTGTTTGTTACAAATATATTTGTTAGCGTAAACTCAAATTTGTGTTAGAAACATGGTTTAGGGTTTTTTTTACTATTTTTGTGAGCGTAAACAATATAAAGTGTTTGTTACCACTAATGTTGTTAGCGCAAACACAAACTTGTTGTATAAACATGGTTCGGAGTTTATTTTACCTCTTTTAGTGACCGCAAACAATAACTTTATATTTTACAAATATCTTTGTTAGCGCAAACTCGAATTTGTGTTAGAAACATGGTTTAGGGTTTTTTTTAATATGTTTTTGAGCGTTAACAATGTAAAGTGTTTTATATTACTATTATTTTTAGCGCAAAAACAAACTTGTGTTATAAACATGGTTCGGTGTTTATTTTACATCTTTTTGTGACCGCAAACAATAAACGTTGTTTGTACAATTATCTTTGTTAGCGCAAACTCAAATTTTGTGTTAGAAACATGGTTTAGGGTTTGTTTTATTTATTTTTGTGAGCGTTAAAAAAATAAAGTGTTTGATACCACTATTGTTATTAGCAAAAACATAAAATTATGTAATAAACTTGGTTCGGAGTTTATTTTACCTCTTTTTGTGACCTCGAACAATAACTTTGTATGTTTCAAATATGTTTGTTAG